>PVHX01002384.1:123842-170131 GCA_004024805.1 Geosciurus inauris | reverse complement strand
GCCCACACTCCAGAGCGGCCAGCGGCAGCTACCGTGGGCAGAGCTGAAGCAGAGAGCCTGGCGGCACTGGCAGTAAGCGTGAGGGGACAGGTTGTAAATCATTCCAATGAAGGAGAGAGCAAGGCAGAGGACACCTCTCCAAATAGAAGCCAAAAGCTCCCTGTCCCTCCGGCACGAGGACGCCTCTCCTCTCTGCTGGGCTGCGCTGAACTGCTTTGCAAGGCCAAGGCCACTGTTCCTTACTGGCCCCGCCAAGCAAAAGCTGTGGGTGGGCGCTTGCTGCGTGGGGAGCAGCTGCACACCAAGCCACCACCCACAGCTCTCCCACGGTGACGCTGCTGACATCGGGGGCTGGACACTTGTACGGGGCACCATAGGGTGGCCTCCACCCACCTGGTGCCAGGGGTGCCCCACTAAGCTGTGACAACCTTGCCCAGGGTTGCCAGGGAGGCAGATCGCCCCCATTGAGAACCACTGGTGCAGGGACTGAGTAGGTGATCCATGAGGAACCAAAGAAGGGGCATGTTTTATCCTGGGCTGGGTGGGAGTCCCCAGCCTTCTCGGCTGAAAGTAGAAACCAAGTTCTGCTCTCAGCCCACGGCGAGCGCACGGGTCTGTTTCTCAGCCGGCAGATTCGTGCGTCTTTCAAATGGGAAGTTTAAAGATTCTGTAGGAGGCTGGATACAGTGGCGACGCCTGTCAGCCCAGCCACTTGGGAGGCTGAGGCAGCAGGATCACAAGTTCAAGGACAGCCTGTGAAACCTAGTAACAGCCTATGTCCAAATTTAAAAAAAAGTCTAGGAGGGCCATTCAGGGGTAAAGCACCCCTGGGTTCTAGTCCCAGTACCCTCACCACCACACACAAAGAAACTAGACTAAAAGATGGATTTAAAATCAGAACAAAGGGCAAGATTAGACAAATTCGTCCTATGAACAGGCTAGGTCGAACTGTCTTGTCTTTTTTTTGGGCAGTGCTGGGGATGGAACCCAGAGCCGCACAAGTGCTAGGCCAGTGCTTCCCTGCTGGGCAGCACCCCAGTCCCTGTCTTCACCTGCGGATAAACAGCTGGCTGCTTTGCACACGTGAGGAGCAGCTAAGTCCTCAGATTAAAGGAGAGGTGGCTTTGTGACCAAGCACACCCTTGTCCTGGCCACAAGGTTGGCCACACCGGACCAGGTCGTGGTCCAAATGTTTCCCTAGACCCCAGGGATCCCACCCCTAAGAATAAGTGAAAAATGTCAAAAATTTTTAAAAGCTTTAATTTTTTAATGTGAAGCAAAACTGTTAAGTGATTAAACAGATTTGCTAGGGAGAGCAGGAGTCCCAGCTGCTGGCTTAATCCTGCGTGGCGGGGCTGTTCCCTGACCTCTGCTTCCTGCCTAACACCTTGGGTGCAGTGGAGAGCTGGGAGACCCTGGGGACAGGGCGTGGGGCATCTTGCTGTTCAGTGTGGCTTGACTCAATGCTGACCGCTAGGTGGCCCCAGAGCCACATGCTCCCCAGCAGGACACCTGCTTCTCTCCCTCCTTCCACGGACCCATCTGCAATCCCTGGGGCGGGAGCCTGCGATCTCCTCTCTCTTGCACAGACCTGACCCTGGGGACGGCTGCTGCAGGCTGCCCATGGAGCCTCATATCTGCATTTCCCTAGATGTTCACATGGGCATCAGCGCTTGGCCAGCTTTGTTCCCATCTGAGGTTGGGAGGTGATGCCGGTGATGCGGGAGGAAGTGGCTGGACTAGAGCCAGTCGACAAAAGGAGTCCATGAGTGACCGAGAGGGAAGGCTGGCTCCACTGGGCCCAGGGCCCTGCCCCAGGTGGAAATGACCTTGCTGCACCGTCCAGGTCTCATCTAGATGGGGGAGAAGCGGCAAGCCAGGCCCTGCTCGCCTGCTGGGAACGTGCCCACTAGACCACCAGCCACGGCCTCCCAGGAACCTCCACGCTCCTGACATCCCCTCATAACCCAGGTCCCTGCTCGTTGCCCACGGTCAGGGGACAGACAGTGGCTGTTGCCAGGGGAACGCCCCAGTGCACACACAGGACGCAGGACAGAGTGCTGGAGTGGGGGAATCCTGGAAGAGAGAGCCACAGTCTGTCACAAGACCACCCAAAGCACTGACCCACTGACTCATCGGAGACACGTGGAGAGACGCATGGGGAAGATGCCCACAGCTCAAGCGTGAAAACCCAAGTGGAGACTTCAGCTGCTGGCCCCAAGACAGCACGTGCACACCTGGAAGCCAGTGGCCCTTAGGAACTCGGCAGAATCCAGAGTTCCCCAGCATAGCAGTTAGGATGTCCAGAAATATGAGAATACCTGTGACTCGGGAGGCTGAGGCAGGAGGATCACAAGTTTGAGGCCAGTCTGGCAACTTAGTGAGGCCCATCTAATCTAGTTTAGTCTAATCTAAAAATGAAATGGCTGGAGTGTAGCTCAGTGGCAGAGCACTCGTAGGTTCAATCCAAGACAACCAAGACGATATGGAGAGCTGACAAGGAGCGAGACGGGTGCCAAGCGAAAGTCCAAGGACTCGAGGGAGCTGCACACCGAGTAGAAGAGCCCGGACAGCGTCCACCGCAGCAGGAACCACTGGGCAGGGACAGCCATCCCGGGCGGCACATCTCAGCGCATTTCACAGGAGGGGGATCCTACAGAGGACTCCAGTGGAGTAGGACAGCGAGATGGCCAAGACAAGTGTGTGGAAAAATCTAAATGCACTGTTAAAAGTACCCATAGGCAAATAATAAACCACAAGGAAAATTAGAAAAATTTGAACTGAATAACAAAAACACCATTTATCAAAATTTGTGTCTGGGTGTGGCGGTGCACACCTGCAATCCAGAGACTCAGGAGCCTGAGGCAGGGCAGCCTGGATAGCTTAGCAAGACATGTCTCAAAATAAAAACTAAGCAGGGGCCGGGGATGTAGCTCAGGGGTAACGAGCCCCTCCCTTTCCTTCAATCTCCAACCCCAAAAGACAACTTGGGGGATGCACGTAAAGGAGCGCTCAGAGGGAAAGGTTCAGCTCCAAACACTTACATTATAAAAAGTGCATAAGAACCACTCAGTTACACTTCAAGGAGCCATAAAAAGACAAGCAAATTAAACTTGAATCATATAAAGAAGAGAAAAATAAAACAGAACAAAATTAATAAATTAAAATCTTTACAAATGATGGTGGAAATGAACAAAATTTCTTCAAGAGAGAAATGAGTCCTTGAGTCATGAAGAGAGAGATGGAGGAAATCAATACATTACTAAGAGAAAGAAGCCAACCTGAAGAGGCCTGCGGCATGGGTCCAGTCAGACGGCGTTCTGGAAGAGGCGGAACCAGGGCGAGGTCAGGGCCATGGGAGGGAGGACTGGGGGGCACTGAGAGCCCTGGGGCAGCCACAGCAGGGAGCCTACCTGAGCCAGGGCGGCCCACGGTCAGTGCAGATGCCTATAGCGTCTCTGCTCACACACCACTGAGAGAGGGAGAGAAATCTCTGCATACTACTCTCAAATCTGCTGTGAACTAAAACTGCTCTAAAAAGTTGAGTCTTAAGCGGGGTGAGGTGTTGGTAAACCCAGAAAGACTGATGAGAGGGGAAAAGAAAATGGACAGCAAACACATTTCCAGTCTCAGGACTAGAATGAGATGCACAACTACTGAGCCTAGAGATGTCAAAGTGACAACAAGGAACTATTTTGAACAATGGTAGACAAGTTCAACTATTTAGATCAAATGAATGTTTTTTTAAAAGAAAACCACAACATACCCAAACTGACACAGGATGAAACAGAAAGCGTGAAAGTCACACTCTGACAAAGACACTGAGTTTGTTACTGAAAACCTCCCATAAAGACAGCTCAGGCATAGGTGGCCTCACTGACCAGTATTGTTAAATATTGAAAGGGGGATCACACGAACTCCACTAGAAAATAGAAAAGGGATGCTGCACAACTCAATGATGCTAGCAAACCCTGATATCAAGAACATATGTGCAGGGCTGGATTGTGGCTCAGCGGTAGAGCGCTTGCCTCGCATGCGTGAGGCCCTGGGTTCGATCCTCAGCACCACATACAAAGCAATAAAATAAAGACATTGTGTCCATCTACAACTAAAAAAAATTTTTATAAAAAAGAACATATGTGCAGAAGTCATTAACAAGAGGTTAATAAATCAAACCCCACAGAACACAACCAATAGAACCCCTATTAGAACCCATATTTAATTTGTTGAGTATTTCATTCTAATAGAGCCCTGGCTCTCTTCTTTGTCAACTGATTTCTGAAAAAGATGCCAAAGCAATTGAACAGAGAAAGAAAATCTAGTGGCTAGATCAAGAGGGTCTTCCTCTCTAGAGGTGGGAAATCGACCTCAGCCCTTACCTCCCACCTCTACCTCCCACAGATGCAAAAATATTCAATCACAGACTTACACATAAACTTCTAAGAGAAAAAAATCAGGCCTTGGGCAAAGTTTTCTTAGATAGGGTGTAGAAATCAGTAAGTATATAAAAAAACTTGAAATGTTTTGATCAAAATTTAAAACCTCTGCTTGTTAAAAGACTCCATTAAGATCATGCATAGCGGGGCTGGGATTGTAGCTCAGTGGTAAAGCGCTTGCCTTGCATGTGTGAGGCACTGGGTTCGATCCTCAGCACCACATATAAATAAATAAATAAAGATACTGTGTCCATCTACAACTAAAAAAATATTAAAAAAAAAAAAGATCATGCATAGCGCGCTGGGATTGTGGCTCAGCGGTAGAGAGCTTGCCTTGCATGCGTGAGGCCCTGGGTTCGATCCTCAGCACCACATACAGAGCAATAAAATAAAGACATTGTGTCCATCTACAACTAAAAAAATATTTAAAAAAAAAAAAAAAAAGATCATGCATAGGTAAGCCACAGTCTGGGAGAAAGTATTTGCAAAACATTCAAAATAAAAACACAGATAACCTACTAGGAGCACGGGCAAAGGATTTGACCAGGCACTTCACAGAGAAAGATACACAGGTGCCCACAGAGGATTAGACCTCGCTGGTCACTAGCGAAAGGCAAATTAAAGCCACAAAGATGCGCCACCAAAGGCTACCAGGATGGCTCCAGGAAACAAGCCTGGCAAGCCCCCTTTTCCAGGAGCGCCTGCCACAACTGAAGCCCTCACAAGTCGCTTGTGGGGTGCAAAACGACACAACCAGGCTGGGCAAGGTCTGCACGTGTCCTAACGGGTTAGGCCCACCCTTCAACCCCCAGTTCCTCGCCCAGGTATGTGTCCAAGACACAGGAAAACATCACGTCCTCAACACACATCAAGGTGTGCACGTCCATGCATATCAGCTCCATTCACGACAGAAACCAGGGAGACCCCAGGAGCTCCTCCTCAGGAGAAGGGAGGAGAGCAGGGTGTGATAATTCAGAGACACATATTAGTCCCCAAATCAACTACTAAAGATAAAGAATAGCTAAAAAAATAACAAGAAGAAGTCGGGTGCGGTGGCACACGCCTGTCATCCCAGCACTTAGGGAGGCTGAGACAGGAGGATCGTGAGTTCAAAGCCAGCCTCAGCAACGGTGAGCACTAAGCAACTCAGTGAGACCCTGTCTCTACATAAAATACAGAATAGGGCTAGGGATGTGGCTCAGTGGTTGAGTGCCCCTGAGTTCAATCCTTGGTACAAAACAAAACAAAACAAATAACAAACAAACAAGATGGGCACACTACTCATTAATACAAGGAGTAAACTACCCCATCCACAGCATGTGGACGAGTTTCAGAACTGTTAGGTTGAGTGACAGCAGCAGGGTCCCAAAGAGGGCACCGAGTGGAGTGGATGAAACGAATCTAAGGGAAGAAGCAACGTGGGGGGGCTTTCTAGGGAGGTGGCCGCATCCTCTGTAGTGAGGGTGTGGGTTAAGTGGAGTCCATTGCCAAGATCGGCCAGCCAAGATCTGTCACTCACTCTAGGCAAATTTTAAGCAGATACGAAGGCCATGGAGGACGGGAGGGCGGGGGACACAGGCGGCACAAGAATGGCCATGTGGACAACACAGAGGGTGACGGCTCTGTGGGGCTCAGCGCATCGAGTGTCCACTCCGCACACACAGATGTGTAAGAGGTCAAGCACACAGAAACACCCAGCACGTAGCTGCCGGCTCAGAAGGATCAGCAGGAACCATTTTAGTCCTGCTTTTCCCAGCACAAGCTGGTTCCCACACTGCACCCCAACACGGGCTGTCGCCGGTCCATGCTGTGCACACTACCTGCCGTTAGTCATTTTGTTGCTGTCCTGGTTATTGGACCACCTGTCAAGCATCACAGTGCTTGTGTTCCAAAGACCCTTACTTTATGTCCTAATAGCCTCAAGGGACAAGAGTCCTGATCTGACGATTCACGTATGAGGAAGATTAGCCAGGAAGCCTTCCTTTAAGCAAAGAGGTGAACATTCTTGACTTAATAAAGAGGAGAAAGCGAGGTTGCTAAGATCTACAGTTAATAAATTAATGGAGGGGCTGGGATTGTGGCTCAGCGGTAGAGCGCTTGCCTTGCATGCGTGAGGCCCTGGGTTCGATCCTCAGCACCACGTACAAAGTAATAAAATAAAGACATTGTGTCCATCTACAACTAAAAAAAAATAATAAATAAATAAATAAAAATAAATTAATGGAGCTCTGTGGTGTGCATGAAGAACAGTGCGGGGAAGAACAGTGTGCGCAGCATTTGGTACCCCGTGGTGTCCACCATCCCAGGGGTTCTCAATGCACCCCGGGAGGGTAAGCGGAGGGCTGCAGCAGGCTGGGCGGAGGGGAGACTGCTGCTTCTGTTCTGACTGCTGCTTTTGTTCTGACCCCCAGGGCACGGGGGACATGGGCTCTGGCCTCTGGCTTGCTCTGTCACACTCCTTCCTTGTCCTCTCTCCTGCTTTTCTTTCCACAGCAGGCCCTGGACAGTCTGCCTGTTGTCTTGCCTGCCTGCTCTCAGTCTGGGTTCCAGGCACCCCAGAACAGCCAATAAAAAGGAGAGGGATGCACACGCCTGTCATCCCAGCACTTTGGGAGGCTGAGGCAGGAGGATCACGAGTTAAAAGCCAGCCTCAGCAACGGCGAGGCACTAAGCAACTCAGTGAGACCCTGTCTCTAAATAAAACTCAAAAATAGGGCTGGGGATTTGGCTCAGTGGTCGAGTGCCCCTGAGTTCATCCCTTGTACCAAAAAAAAAAAAAAGGAGAGGGGCTGTGGGCACAGCCTGCCACCTTGTCTTTTGGGTCTGGCCAACAGACTGGTTGGCCCAAAGCCTCCTCATGGCTCAGGAACATGCCCAGAGTGCTGTTTATAAGCCCAGCACGTTTCATTTGCCATCTGGTCCGAGATAAGGGCAGGAGAGAATTAAGTGGGGCAGCGCAGGCTCAGCTGTGTGGTTCCCCTCCTAGGCGGGGGCACCAGCCTTGGGAATCTGTGAAATACACATTTGACTTTGAATAAACATCCAAGCGTCCAGAATGCAGGTGTTTGACCTTTTGAAGATGCGGGTGAGTAAGACGCACCAACGGGGACCTCCGCGGTGGCTTCTTGAGTGCATGTGAGGGGCACGGGAGAGATGAACTTGAAGCAGCCCTGGATGGCGGCCGGGATGAATGGATCTGCCCGGGCACAAAGGGAAGAGCTTTCTGTTTACAGGAAAATAGCCCCGTCACCTAGTAACCAGGACGTCAGGAAAGGAACTGCAGAAGTGCTGCCAGCAGCTTCTGGGCCCTGTTCCTGCCTGGCCGCTGACTCACTGCGACCTTGAGCAATCTCTCCATTCCCGCTCCTCCCTACGCCATGGGGTCAGCACCTGCCCCACGCAGGCTGAGGAGGGCTGACAGCACGGGCACCGGGCACCATCGGGTGGCCAGGGAGGAGCACGTAGCGCGCCTGCTCCTTAGTCCTGGTGGGCCGGGCAGCTGCACTGCTGTGGAGACTCAGGCCATCGGCTCAAACTGGGACCTCCTCAGTAGCATCCAGATGGCACAGAGGCCCTTGGCCCCAGGAAACAATTAACTTCTTCCCTGTGAACAAGAGGAAACAAGTCCTCTCAGGAGCACTGGTCGCTTCAGAGCCCAGGTCCTGCCCCAGAGCGTCTTCACATTCCTAGCTTGACCATAGTGACCACAAAAGTCATGTCCACTTCCTTCTCTTGGCACCCTCCAACCCGAGGGCCAGGTCTCAGGAGCAAGCGACTTGTGTCTGAGCTTCTGCCTCCACTGCCCTTGCCCGCACGTGGCCTGCTCACATGAGGAGAGGCGAGTGACTCTGCCCTGTCTCCGAGGGAAGAGCCATGTCGCCCCACGCAGCCAGGCAACCCCGGTGCCAGGGGACAAATCAGGGTTTCTGGTCTGAGCACTGTGGATTCAGTGTCCTGGGCACGCAGCGTGCTGAGCAGTGCTCCTGGCCTCCACCCACTCTGGGCCAGGAGCTCCCCAGTCACGATAGGCACAAATGTCCTCAGACACTGCCGAGGGCTCCCTGGGGGGCAGAACAGCTCCTCATTGAGATGCAACATTCTGAATGGACACAGGCTGTCTGAGGAGACTGGACAAGTGGCGGATAAGGCCGAAGAGGCTGAGGAAGGAAGAGTGACAGCTTCGTGTGGCAGACTTGAAATCACCGCAGGCGGGCCAGAGGGGCAGTGTGGCATTCAGAGGGGAAAGACCCCACGGACCTGCCCTCAGAGGCTGCCCCTCTCCAGGAGCACACTTCAGTCCCCCCAGGGCAACCTGCGACTCTCCTACTCGCCCCAGCCAGGTGCCCAGCGTCCCTCCCACTTTCTGCAGCAATGACCTTTCAAGGACTGTCTCTGGCTCCAAGTTTTTTTGAAATGAAGTATTTTCAGAATTCAAATCCCTTTTTCCTTTGGTGAGAACAGGGCTTCTGTTCCTGTTTTCTTCTCAGTGGCCAAACTTTCCCTCCTTTCTCCAGCAGAGCAGCAGAACAGAGCGTGGTAACTGGCTGCAGAAGGGTGCCGGCAGGCAAGGGGGCCGGAGGCAGCAGGCACCAGGGCCCTGAAGTCACCCGTTCTAATCTTCAGAGCTTAGGACGGGCTACGCTGACTGGGCCTGCTCTTGACTCAGGGGACCTATCGTAATGGGGGGACACCTGATGCGTTCCCTCTTAAGGAGACCGATTTGACTGTTGGTATAAAAATCGCCTCAACTAAGGTGCAGCTGTCTGGTCTCTGATTTTAGCTGCATCGACAATGCAGCGCATCTGGGCGCTTCCAGTCAAAAGCCCACGGAGCCTTCACATGTGCCCGCAGCAAGCACTCACGGCAGGCTCCTCTCCATCGCTCCTTGTAGTAACTGGAACCCCACAAAGCTCCGTCTGCAGGAAGCAGACACTGCCCCTGGACGAGGGGCTGCCGAGGTGCGCCACGCCCGGACAAGGGAACCCAGAGGCTGAGCTAGAGGCTGGCCTTGGCACCTGTGCTCGGAGCGACAGTGTGCGTATACACAGGCAACCGTGAGAACAACGCCAGCACCACCAGGACACTTGCTGTCTCCTCACTCCCGCGCTTTCCTCCTGAACTGAAGGGTGAGCACGCCCAGCAGCCCCAAATCAACGAGTCCCTCGGAACAGGACGGAGGGAGCGCCGCTCACACTCATGGTTAGCATGCCAACACCAGTTCCCCCCGCGGCCTCTCCCCCACGCTCCAACTCCCTCCCGCCTGTTCCAGGCCGCCCCCAGCCCTGCAGCCCCTCCTGGCCTCTACTCGCTCTTCACAGCATCTTCAACCCTCATCTGTGTGTGACCCATGGTGACCTTCATGCTGCAAGGGGGAGATTAGGAGTGGCAACAGAGAACTGCAAAAGCCTAAAACATTTACAGAAAAGGGTTGCTGGCCCCCTTCCAGAAGGTTCTAGTGCCTTGAGAGGGCCCATCCACTAAGGAGCCATCCACTCCTGCAGAGCTCTGTTCTTCCAGCTGATGGTCAAGTTCACATCACACCATCGCAGGACAACATCCGCTGCCACCCTGTCAGGATGCGAGCCTTCCCTCTTCAGTCGTCCCCTGGGGACTCAGGTCCCTGGCTGTGCTACCTCCCGCTCTCTTCCCTTAGGTTCTCTGTGTGCCAGCGTGCGTCCTGAGGCCTCCATGGGGCGGTTTTGGGAGCTGGGCTTGCCTGTAGTGTTTGGAAATTGTCTGGGCTTTGCTGCCGCCTGGCCTCATGTCCTCTCTGCTGGCCTCCCCTAGGGTCCTCTCTCCCCACGGCCTCAGTGTGGCGACCTCACTGGCCATGACTCCCAGCATCGCCCAAATGGCCCAGCAGCGTCCCTGTCCAGCTGCTCCCAGACTGTTCCCCCGGAACCCCTCGGTGCCTCACAAATCCCCAAAGGAGCTCCCTGCCCCGGAACGTGCCCCACTCCCGTTTCCTGTGCCCCCGGGCTGCTGGAGTCACTGGGCACCTCCTGACCACAGGGAGCCGGTGACTCAATCTCACTGTTTTCACCTGATACCAGGTGGTGCCGCCCTCGGCTCTCTGCTGCTATTTGAGAATCGGCCTCCACTCGTACCTGGATGGCCCCAGGGGCCTCTGAGTGGCCTCTCGGCTTCTAGGCTCAGCCCTTTCAGGGCAATTTTCTTCCCCTTCAGGGGGATTCAGAAGATAACCATGTCTCTCCACTCCGCCTGGCTCGAGATACCACCAACCAACCTGGTCCCCGCTGCTCATGGGGCATTCCAAACGGCAGGATGCTCAGTCTGATGCCCCAGGTGGGCTCCCAGATGTGTAGGGTCAAAAGGGTCTCTGGTGGGGCTGGGACTGTAGCTCAGCGGTAGAGCGCTTGCCTCGCATGCGTGAGGCCCTGGGTTCGATCATCAGCACCACATACAAAGCAATAAAATAAAGACATTGTGTCCATCTACAATAAAAAAAAAAAAAAGGGTCTCTGGTCCTTGCAGAGATGGAGGATGTCCACTGGACGACTGGCTCTGTGTACCCGTGGCCCAGGCATCTGATGATGGTCCACCTGGCGCTTCAGGGAGTGGGCTTCTCTCCCCCCACAGGTTCTGCTCCCACGGGGGGGGGGGACAGCAGGGAAGGCTTCCCCTTCACCATGTAAATAACTGCAGGTGCCAGGGCAGTGCCAGCTTCATGGGGCAGGAGGGCGAGGGTCGGGGACACACTTCCAGTTCAAGTCCAACGCCAGCACTCAGCTGTGACTCAGGTGGCATGGGCCTGAATGTCTTCATCCAAGAGGGAGAGAGGAGGACGTGGGAAGACGGTCTGCTGGGACTGTCCTGAGCCTGAAACGGCGGGTGCTTGAGAAACAAGACAGGACTGGGCGGGAAGGGCGGGCACATGAGGCAGTTGCTGTGTGGTCGTGGCCACAGGCATGCAGCACACCCCGCTGTGCACGAGGGGACTGAGGGGCCACGAGGCTGTCAGCCGTCCTCTAGAAACAAGCGGCTGTCAGCCGTCCTCTAGAAACAACGGTACCGTTTGGAGGCTCAGCAAGGTCGGCCATCAACTGATACCACAAGCCAGGAAGTGGCAGAGCCTGCCTTGAACTGGGTCTTGGGCTCCTGGCCTGTCCTCATCAGTCCTTGAGCACAGGGACGCACAAGTGTCTGAAGGCCCTGGAGCCTCTGCTTTCTATACCACATGGGTCTGTTTCCAGCCTGTAGACCTGTCCCCCACTCTCAGCAAAGAGCTCTAAATAACAGCACGAGTTAGTGTTTTGCTTTAGAAGTTTCTAGAATTTGGCTTGTTCTAGGGATGGTGAATTAACCGACAGATTCCTGTGGTGAATGATCGTACAAATCAGACTTGTACATCCTGCCTGCTCCGCTCAGTTCAAAAGACAGGAAGGACAGCAGCAGCGTCAAAGTGGACCAAAGTAGAATGGTGATCTGCAACTCAAGCCCCTCTCCAGTCACCTGGGCACTGGACACAGGGCTTCTGGACCTCAGCGCTCTTGGCTTTGGAGGCTGGGCCATTCTTGCTTGTGGGCGTCAATCCCGGGCACTCAGGGTGCTGAGCAGCACCCTTGGCTTTCGCCCACTGGGTACCAGTCGCAACTCCCCCAGTCAGGACAGACACTGCCCAGGGTCCCCTGGGGGACAGAAGCACCCCCACTGCGCCCCACAGTCTGCAGCCGTTCTCCACACTCCTGCAGCTCTCCTGCCGCGTGGCTGTTTCCGTCTGTGGCTTCTTGGCCCCATTCTCCTTGAGAAAGCTGAGTCTGGGTGTCAGTCACTCCTGCAGCTCCCGGCGCTCCTGCCCACTCCCCAGCATGGTCCCACAGGCATGCGAGCTCGGCTCTGCAGAGAAGGTTGCTTGAGGCCCCCAGCTGCGCCTCTGCCACAAGACCCTGAGCAGGGGCTCTGCAGAGCGGCCTGCTTGGGGTCACACTTGTGCATTCTGCCTCCCCCACCCGCGGTGGCTTCTGCTGCCCTCTCACCCGCACCTTGGGCTCCATCTCTGTGCTCCTTTCCTGCACCCTGCCCAGGGGCATGGAGGTGAACGGCAGCCACTGGCAGTCACCACGGTGGGCGCACGAAGGCCAGTGGACGCCGATGGCTGACTTCACTTGCCCCTCCTGCCTTCAAAGTCGTAGAGACCCGAGGGTGAAGAAGTGACAGATGACATGCCAGAGGCTTCTTCTTTGACAGCAGGACCTCTAGGTGGCACACCTGCCAGGTGATAGGAGCCTGCGAGGCACTTCCTGTCTGCCACAGCCCCCTCCAGGGACAGGGATGACCACGCGGTGGCAGGAGGTCCTTGTTCTCCCATGCTGCATGGCTGACTCAGCTAAGCGGGCGGGTTCCAGACCCCACCAACCTCCCCACGGGCTCTCCAATCTGGCCCCTGACCCCTTGAGGCTGTCACTATACTCAGGCGTTAAAACAGTGGAGCAACCTCTGATCCCCACCCAAGAATTTCCACCTGAAACCACAGGGCTGGGGGGGCCCTTAAAAATCACCTAACCCGCTCTCTCCTCTGACAGATGAAGAGACTTACCCCAAGCTGCGGCTTGCCCAGGCTGCAAAGCCTGACTGGTGTAGGAGCAAGTGTTTTCGTGGGAAATTAAAAAAAAATCTATTTAAAAGAAAAAGTTTGAGCCGGGCGTGGTGGCGCACGTCTGTAACCCTGCACTTTGGGAGGCTGAGACAGGAGAATCGCGAGTTCAAAGGCAGCCTCAGCAATGGCGAGGCGCTAAGCAACTCAGTGAGACCCTGTCTCTACATAAAACACAAAATAGGGCTGGGGATGTGGCTCAGTGGTCCAGTGCCCCTGAGTTCAATCCCTGGTACCAAAAAAAAAAAAAAAAAGAAAAAAGAAAAAGTTTGAATAAGGCTCTATTTTCATAAAAATGACTTGCTCACACTGGGAACTGGGGACAGAGTAATTCTGTGGAAAACAAAGAATGATTCTTTTGGAAAGACTGATCTTAAGTATAGAGCGCTCTTCCGCGACTGTCCCAGCCACAAAGCACTGCAGGATGAAGCCCGGGCCCTGACTCATCTTTTAGGGAGTCTCCACGTGAGACAGAACCCCTTCATTTTGATTCCAGTGACACTTGCTGTCCCCGGATCGTAGTTACTGCATCTAACAGTGCTGATGGCTAACGAGCTTGTCTTCGTTTGTTACACAACACAAACGACATTCCACTATAAATCAGCTGCAAAGCAAAGTGGGAGAACTTGTTTAGATCCTTTAAATAGTTCCAGGACGTGAGCTCTGAACCGCTGCCCCCCAGGCAGCGAGCGCCTTCCGGCACCTTCGGCTGCGCAGCAAAGGAACTGCCTTTAAAAGAAAGACCCACCCAGCCACTGGCAGCGCTTGCCGGCCGCTGTGTCTGTCACAGGGTCTCTTTTGCAGTTGTTGCTGTGTTAGTCAGACCGCACTTGAGATGGTCACGGAAGGATAGAGTCCCCGCCAAAAACCTGCCCTGGCGAACACTTCTCAATTTATAGCCGGCTTTGGGGGTGGGGCGGTACTGGGAAGAGGGAAAGAAATGTGTCACCAGCTCTGAATGAAGCTCAGGGGCCTGTTTACCTAAGCAACTGGCCCTTGTAAATAGTCGCTATCTCTGGCCGCTGCCAGCGAGGGGGCGGGGAAGGGCAACTGTGTGCTCATAACCCAACCTGGGCTGCCAGTGCCCGGGGCAGGGCACCTGTCAGCGGGAATGCATGCCCGCCCCTGGTAAGTACTCTGTGCACATCCTGCCAAGGGTCACTTGAGGATCCACCACTGAACAGGAGTGTCCAGCACTCAGAACCAGGAGGCTCCGGGGTCTCCATCACCTGCCATCCCGGTACTGAGCTTCAGAGCCGACGGAATGTGGTGCCGAGAATCACGGGAGAGGCGGAGTCACGGGCGAGGTGTGGCGGCAGCTGGCCGAGTGCCGTTTTTATAAACATGAGGAATTAGATCAAAAGAGAAAGGCCACTTAAGACTCCAGGAAGTGTCCAGTCGAGAGCAGTCCAGGGCAGAGTCAGACACCCAGGAGTTTGTCCCAACACTCCTCACACAGGGGGACGCTGACAACACGCCTTTCCTAAGCAGACCCCCAGCGGACGCCTGACTACCTGTGGAGGCACCCCAGATGCAAGCATGATTTAATCGAAGAAAAATATATGCAGATGTTCAATTAAAACCTGGAGTCCTCAGAGCTGGCGCTGTTTGCCTGGCCCTCATTGTTTGCTAAGTAACAGCGGTTGCCAGGGACGACGCAGTCCACTCCCGTTTCCAAGCGCCTGTTGCCGGGCAACAGGGAGAATACTTCCCAAACCAAACAATGTCATCCCCAGAGCAACCCCCTCTATCTCACATTAACCAGATCTAAAAAAAAACCCTCCCAAATATGTAATCTATTATTTTCAGAAGCCCAAAGAGAAAGGCAAATAATCTCTTCTCTATAGTAACCGAGGGGAAAACAGTTTACCATATTTGTTCTGAAATAACAAAACCCAAGGAGGACCAGCTCTCGCCGCCTCGCAGTCCGAGGGCAGCAGAGGGTTTCAGGCCTTCCTGGGCCTGGGAGGAGAAAGTGCCTTTTTCTCCGAGAGGAAGAATGTACTTATCACCAAACCAACCACGCGGGACAGTTTCCAGCTGCACAAGTGTTTTCTGGCAAAGTAAAAGGAACTGGGGATGAAACCATTGGAGAAATGTGACAGCAGAGCCGTGGGCCCCAAGCAGACTCTCGGCCTCGCGCAGACGGTGGTGACACCGAGCGCTGGCGAGGGACCTGTGGGGCCTGTCCTCTCTGCCACTAAGGAGAGGAGCCCGCTAAGAGGAAGCCGGGTGACAGCAGGCGCCCTCTGATGCTGGGCACACAGAGGGCACAGCCCGGACACAGGTGTCAGGGACGTCCCCAGCAGGAGCACTCCTGACCCAGGGCGGGAGGAACACGGCCGACCTCACAGCGGCGCAGCCTTCGCGGCGTCCATGGGAGGAGGGCGAGCGTGGGCAGCGCATCCTGGCGCCTGGTGGACAGCTGCACCCCAGTTGGCCCACCCGGGCCCTTAGCCCCAGCCTGGCCTCTGAGACACACAGGGTTGTGCCCAGGAGCTCTGCTTTCCTCAGAGGCCATCCCAGAGTCACTTCTAGAATAAACAGAAGGGACCCAATGTGTCTCTCTGAAGGGGAAGGTGGATTCCAGGCTGCTAAAATTTGAACCTGTGCTCCAGGGAGCTCACGAATTTGCCGCCAGACTCATGGGCTATTAACTGCAACTGGGTGGTGACATGGGGTGGTGACCGCATGGAGTGCCACACCTGGAGGGACCAGCAGCTCTGTGAGCAGCCAGAGCCTAGGAGCCTGCTGGGGCACCGCTCAGGAGACACAGCTGGATTCTGCCTGGCTCTCTCCTGAAGGGAGGCTCTTGATGCTCAGCTGTGAGGACCCCAAATCCCCCACCCAAAAGAATGACTCACATGGCAACCCTAGTTGTGCCATTTATTGATTTGAATCAAAGAGTTGAATTCTACCAGACACTGCCCCGTGATCAAAACACACAGAATCCCTTCCCCCCGAGCACACACTCTAGTACGTGTGCTTTGCAAGGCACAGACAAAAACAAATGAAAAAAATGTAGTGTGCGGGCTGGGTTTGTGGCTCAGTGGTAGAGTGCTTGCCTAGTATGTATGAGGCACTGGGTTCAATTCTCAGCACCACATAAAAATAAATAAATAAAAATAAATGTTCATCCACAACTAAAAAATATAATTAAAAAAAAATGTAGTGTGCCTGTCAGGTGGTGACAGATGCCTAGGGGAGAATCAAAGCAGAGATGGGGCACTGTGAGGACAGGGTATCCAGTGCCTCCCTGAGCAGGTGCAGTAAAGAGATGAGGAAAGTAAGGGATGCATCCACTAAGATATCAGGGGAAGAACGGTCCCAGTGGAGGGAGCAGCCAGTGCAAAGGCCCTGTGGCCAGACCATGTGTGGTTTGTGAATAGAGCCGAGAGAACCAGAAGGCCAGGAGAGGAAAAAACAGCCATCATACAGGCTCTGGCTTTTGCCTGGGGTGAAATGGAAGCGACCACAGGGTTTGAACCAGGGGGATCTGATTTGACTTGCATTTGAACCAGGACCCTCTGGCTGTTGGACTGAGATCAAGTGAAGAAGAAAAAGGAAAGCTGAGGGCAGTTCCGGGGCCAATGTGGTGACCAGGCACAGATGGTGGCCTGGTGACGGTGATGGCACTGGAGGTCAAGGTGGCTAGCTCTAGGTAAGAACAGGAGCAAGGCCTGTGGATGGCTAGCATGTGGGATGTGAGAGGAAGGGGTCGGTGTGCCCCCAGGGTTTCTGGCAACTCAAAGGACGGGAGAGGAAAGGGCAGGAGCAGCAGGCCCGGCCCCGGGCACGGGAGCTGAGTGCTGAGGGCGCAGGTTGGGATGAAGCCCTCAGTGTTCGGAGGACGTGACGGGACTTCAGTGTATAGGTGATCTGTCAAAAACCAGAGGCTAGCTGGGCTCACCAAAGGAGGGGATGGAGAAGAGGCCCAGGACTGAGTTCTGGGGCTTTCTACCATTGAGAGACCCCCAAGGAAGACGGAACCCAGCAAAGGGACCTGAAAAGAGGGCACCAAAGCAGCATGAGCAAGCACTAATTTGGGGCAGAGAAGTGATCACCAGACTCAGTGAAGTTGGGGTCACCAGTGACCAGGACAGAGCACTTCCAATAGAGCAGCACAGGAACAGCCACAGAGACGGCAGAGGGCCCGGGAGAGCCCACGCAGCGCAGCGCTGGAGTCGAGGACAGACCTTGGCGGAAAGGGGAGCAGGGTGGCAGCTGGGAGGGAAGGTCCAGAGACGGTTCTGAGGGCAGACGGGCAGGTGCAAGGGAAGGGGCGCAGGAGGAAGAGGGAGACTGGCCGGCGGGCTGGGCGAGGGTCTAGCAGAAGGGGCCAGGTGGGCCGGAGCCAGGGGCAGGAGCGCCTGTCCACAGGCAGCGGAGAGGAGGCAGGGTTTCCACCCGGATGCGAGGGCGTGGGCGTTACCACGTCACGGTCCTTTGGAGGAGACCTTGGTCTCCAATTCCATTCCTGCATCTCCTCCTGGTCAGGCCCTGACAGCCACAGCCCTGTCCCTGACAAGCCACTGGGACTCGCAGCCTTGGCAAGGCGGAAGGGTCTGGGCGGCCTGGCAGCAGCGTGACGACTGGGGCCTGCGGACTCGCGTGGTCTCCAGCAGACCGGCTTGCATATGACCGGCCCTGGCTCCGGGGCTCCCCAGAGCCCCACCTCTGACAGGAGCGCCAGCCTCCATGTCCAGGCCCCACAGTTTGGCCTTTATCATGACTTTCGTTATGGTCACTGCGCAGCTTTTCTAGCCCACCAGACTGGCTCATCTGTCCATGCTCAAGGATTTCTACAAATAAGTTTTGACACATGTAACTATTTTTCTTACCAGGTCAACATACAAGCATATGACCTGAAATAAGAAAAGGTCCTAGACCCACACAGAAGCATAAATGCACATTTCTTGCTAAGTCATGCCTGAACTCTGCAGGATCAGCAAGAGCTGTGACGCAGGCCCCAGGAGTGAGGCCAGGAGCCCTGCCCTGAGCATTTCATGAGCAGTTCTGCTCTGGGGACAGTGAACTTGCGGGCTGAGGAGCCCCTCTTGTCTTCTGGTGGGAAAGAACCTGTCTCTGCTTTTACTTATTTGTGCGGGTGCTGGGCCTGGAACCTGGGGCCTTGCACATGCTGGGCATGCGCTCTAACGCGGAGTGGCACCCAGCCCTGTCCTGGCTTGCACGTGGTCATCAGTCTGCGAGGTACAGATGCATCTCATGATCGGCCCAAGATGGAAAGTGGAGTCAACAATGCCTTCAGCCAGAGCCAGGGTCTCTGAAGAAAGGAGAGTGAAGCAGCGAAGGACAAAATTAGAAATCTTTATTCCACTTGTCATCTCCCCTCTGCCTCTCAAAGCCCGCTGTCCAATCCAACCGGGACAACAAAAGGACATTCTATTCCTGTCCCCATGAGAGTTTCAACCCCAAAGCCAAACCTCAGAGAACTTGGACAAAATGCGGCAGAACAGTCTTTTTGTTAAACTCGTTATTCTAATTAAACCCAAAGAGAGGAATTTTGGAGATATTTTAGGTTTTTAAACTAATTAGTCCTAATTAATTCTAAAAAAAACCCACTAAAATCAATTCTGTCTTAGAAATCTAAATCAAAAGCTTGGAGGGAAATGTTATTTTTAAGTTTTAAGTTTAAGTTTTAAGGTGCCTCAAGACCGTGAGGGTGTCTCTGCGCTCCACCACACCCAGGCTGGAGGCAAGCTTTCCAGCCAGGCTTCTCCAGCGCTGGGTGGGGTGAGAGGGGCTGAGGGAGTGACTTGTGACAGGAACAGACTCTCCAGTTCTGTTTTTGGTGTCTCCATTCCCAGCTCTGTATTAAGTCAGCTCCCAAAGCAGAGCAAAAGATAATTTTGGAAAAAAATGGAATAAAATGTTCTAACTCTGCTGGACAGGTGGAAAGAGAAGGAGACGCATTCTCTGGAACCTAACTCAAAGAACCAGGAGCTGGCCCTTCCCTATTTCCAGAGGCCCCTCCTCACCTGCTCGCAGCTGGGCCCCACCCTGACCAGCCACCACCTTGCAAACCCACCCACTTCTGTCTTCTACCCATTCTGGCCTTCTGGAGGCCGTGGGCAAGCCTCCCTGCCTGGCTGCTGGGGGACATGGATTGCTCTTGCTCTTGAAAGGTATTCACTAACACTTTTACATCTCTTTAAAAAGAGAAATAGAAAATTTTCATCCAAACAGACTTTGAAACCATTCCTATAAGGGATGAAGAAGCCAGTGGTGGCCCATACTGGCAATTTCAGTAACGTGGGAGGCTGAGGCAGGGGGACTGCAAGTTGGAGGCCAGCCTGGGCAATTTAGTGAAACCCTGGCTCAAAACATAATAAAAAGCACTGGAGATGCAGCTGAGTGGTGAAGCCCCCCCCATCGGCTCAATCCCAGCACCTCAAAAAAAGAAGAAGCTGGGCGCGGTGGCTCAAGCCTGTAATCCCAGCACTTAGGGAGGCTGAGACAGGAGGATCGCGAGTTCAAAGCCAGCCTCAGCTACGGCAAGATGCTAAGCAACTCAGTGAGACCCTGTCTCTACATAAAACACAAAATAGGGCTGGGGATGTGGCTCAGTGGTCGAGTGCCCCTGAGTTCAATCTCCAGTACCAAAAAAAAAAAAGAAGAAGAAGAAACAGGAAGGCACGTGGGTACAAGTCCCCTGGCACTCACAGAGGGGAAAGACAGCACCGTGGCATCTGTGTGCCAGGTTCTTTGTTTATGATGCAAACATCGTGCTTAAGATCAGATTAAGCAGTCATGGCTCATCTCCATAATTTGGGCCAGGCATTCCCCTCTGGGCCGTCCTCAGTCCTCAGTCGGTATGGATTAGGGGTGAATCTGTGAGGGTCGCCACACCAGGGAAAGCTGCCCACTCCGCATCTCACTAGCAAACAGCCAGGGAGGGTTGGTCCCTACACAGGAAGGACTGTGGACCACCACAGGACACCCTCTTGGCCACTCCTAGCAGACCTGCCATGTGGCAGGGGCTCAACTGCATGGCTGAGGCTCTGGGTGGCTCCCACCCCCACGTGCAGCAGTCAAGGCCAATACTCAGGAGGGTGGAAACGAATGAAGGGCAGCCTTGCCTATAGCGACTGACCGTGGCTAGCCATCATGGACAGCTGGGATTCGGTCACCGTGGGATGACATGGGCACAGATCTGGAGCTAATGGGCAGGAGCCCAGGGTGCACCCAGGACAGGTGTGGCAGGGAGGTGGCAGTGTCCTTCCTTAGCCTGTCTCCTCACTTTCTCATCCCAAACCCTAGCTCCTCACCTCAAGTGGCAGGAGGGGAACCCAGCAGACCTCCTTCTGCCCCTTGCCACAGGGGAGCTGGTGTCTCCCCCACGTCACTGCTCCTGGGGGCAGGGCACGCTGGCCTTCCTGGAGCCGCGGCTCAGTCAGTCAACAAGCAGTCTGAGCAGCTGCCCCACGGCTCCAGGGTGGGGGACACAGAAGAACCAGACAGTCCAAGCCTCCGACAATGGATGACACCGAGGACACAGAGTGTCAGGAAATGACAGATGCTCTGAAGAAAGGTCAGCCCGAATAAGCAGAGGTGGGGCAGCGTGGGAGGGTGACGAGGTGGCACGGAGGTCAAGAGCGTGTTGGGGAGAGTGCCTCTGCTGGGAGGCGCACGGGGCCACAGGGGTCACACAGAAGGCCCACCAGGCGAGGGACAGAGAGAGCTGGAGGGGCCCTGGACTCAGTGCCGTGTCCCCAGGATTCAGATTGAAGAACACTACGCCCATCAATGGAAGTGGGAGAGGACCAGGTCACCAGGGCGGGGTCATCTCCTTATCAAAGGGACCCTGAGAGCTCTCTGGCCCTCTTCTACGAGAGGCACAGAGAGAAGGTGGCCATCTGCAGCCTGGAGCAGATTCCTGCTGGCGCCGGTGCAGGACTCCCGCCTTGGAAGGGAGAGTGTCGTGCTGTCCAGGATGAGCGTGCTGTGGCACCATGTCACGCCGCCCAGAGGAAGACGACCCGGCAGAGAGCCTTCAGGAGGGAGGGCCAGCAGCTTCTGGCTTTCTGTGATGCAGGGGTCTGACATCGCGGCTACTGAGCAGAGGACATTCAGTGGAGGCAAGAGTCAAGGCCAGATCAGCCAGGTGACAGAGAGCTGGGAGGGGACAGCTCTGGTGCAGAGGACACTCGGCCAGCAGTGAGCAGAGCAGGGAAGCCTGCCGCGGCTCGGGGCCTGAGCAGCCAGGGGCCGGCTACCCAGTGCTGAGGCGCGGAGGCCCTTGGGGCGAGTGGACAGGCACCATGTGGGGACAGGCACCAGTGCTGGGCCTGTGCAGCCTGAGCTGGCCATCAGACGGCACCCAAGCGCAGCTGCCACCTGGGATTCCAGGGAGCGACCAGGCTGGAGAGAAGCAAGAAGTGACAAGATGCCTTTCAACTCGTGTGACCTGATGAGCTCACCAGGGAAGTGGGCGCAGGCAGAGCACAGAGAACCCTCCTCAAGTTCAAGGTCATGAGCAGTGGGAGGACCTGGCAGAGGGGACGAGAAGGTGCCGCCAGGGAGAAAGGAAGGAAATCAAGAGAGCAGAAAGCTCTGGAAGCCAGGCAGAGAAGCGACACGTCCACATCAACAGAGCACAGTGGCCAAGAGGAGGCACCAGGGTCCGAATCCCGAGCCTTCCATCCCTCAGCTCAGTGACCCTCAGCAGAGACTCAAACCTTTCTTCCATGGCTTTCTCGTCAATGGAGGAAATAATCCTAACCACCTAAGGTGGCCGCCTAAAGTATAACACCGCGGCCCAAGCGCGGGGTTTCATGGCCGCCGCGCACAGTGCGCGCCCAGCAAGCCCTCACTAGCTCACCCTGCAGCTCACGCCACGGTGACCTAAGGAGGGTGTCTGCTGACTTTTGCCAACCTAAGCACTGAAACTGGAAGAGCAGCTACCCAGTGTCCTGACGGCCAGGGGGGCCTCCCTGCGCCAGGCTCGCCGCCGTGCACTTGGGGAGCTGGCACTGTGCCACCCCCGCTCCTGCTCCCCACTGCAGCCTGCCAACCGCGGCCGCTGCACTGCTCTTGTAGAGATGGGGTCTCCTCGTCAGCTCCTCTTCCTCCTGAGAAGCCAGCCTGCGGGAAGCCGTGGGGTACAGTGACACTCCCCAGCCACGCCCAGCGTCTCCCCAGCCACTGGGCAAATGGTGCTGACGCTGCTATGCTGGGTGCTGTCGCTCTGGCGAAGGAGAGAGTGCGCCTCAAGTTCTCGGTTGCCCAGAAGGCTTCGCCCCCTCCTTTGCTGCAGGCTCGGGGGGCTCTGCCCACTCCTCTTCCAGCAGTGACTCAGGGACAGCCGAGGGCACCTGCAGGACCACCCAGGGTCGTGCTGCAGAGAGCAGAGGGCCAACCTGGAGCGCAGGCTGCTGAGGAGGGGTGGGCGTGCGGAGGACGGCCCCCCAACGGGACTCGGAAGCCCACGCCTGGGCAGCCAGAGGTGAAGGTCCAGCTCAAGAGGTCTTTCCTTTTCTCAGAATTTATCCTTGAAAAACACACCTAAGCGAAAAAACGCATGGCCACACAAACACCTGCAAACAACATTCAGAGCCTGCTGCATTCAGAGCAGCATCCAAACAGCAGCCCCGACAGGGAGCGCCCCCAGTGGCTGCTGACAGGCAGAGGGAACACTCCATGTGGTCCAGCCACACCGTGGAATATTATTTGAGCTTGAAAAGGAACGAGGCTCTGCCACATCGCAGCACGACAGGCCACAAGGACCGTGTGCCCAGTGAGGGAGGCAGACACAAAAGGCCACACAGTGTGCGACTTGGTAGGAAACACCCAGCCCAGGACGTGGATCAGCGGCCACCAGGGGCCGGGGAGGGAATTGGGGTGACTGTCTATGGGGACTGGGTTTCTTTGGGGTGATTAGATAGGGGTGATGGTCGCAGAACTCTGAGAATACACTAAAAGCCAATGAACCAAACAGTTTAAATGGGTGAACTTCAGGACACGTGAAATATCATCTCAGCGAAGCTATATTAAAAAAAGCCATATGGACACGTCCCTGGTGGTATCAGCTGAGGTCACCAAAAAATAGAAGCAAAGCAAACGTTCATCAGTAAGGAAATCCCCCATCAACCATGACACTCCCTTGCAGTAATGCTGGATCGCCATTAAAAAGAACGGGCACATTCTCCAAGAAAGAAATCCAAGTGGCGCCGTGCCTGCCTGCAAGTCAGCTCCCAAACACCTGCAGAGCGAGCTCATGTGAAACGTGCAGCTACGTAACATGTACTATGGAACAGCCAGGGGCCTCAGGAAGACCCAGAAGGACACACCTTGTATTACACACAGTGCTCACCTCGCGGGAGGTGAGATGGCAGAAAGAGGAGGGAGAGACCATCCCTTAAGCTACCTCTGCAGACCAGGGGACACGCTACTTGCCTACCCTGGACAGCATTTTGAAAACTGCACTTCCCTGGTCAGCCTTTAAGAGACATCAGTTCTTATAAATTGGCAAACTGTCCACAGGATGCCGACTGGGAGGGAAGACCACTCCCTCAGACTTGCTTGGCCCAGCAGGGGGCTGGGGCATGGCTTGAGTGTGTCCCCAAAGATGTGTGTGCGGGAAGCTTGGTCTCCAGGGTGGCTGTGCTGTGGAACCAGCTAGATGTTGGGCTTAGTGGGAGCCCCTGGGTCACGGGGGCATCTCAGAGTAGATTAGCTCCTCAGATAGGAGGTGGACACAGCGTGAGCTGGTGCTTCTGGTCTCTGGCTCCTGTCTCACCATGTGATTTTCCTTCTCACATGTGCTTTCAGCAGGATGCCATCTGCCAAATTGTGAGGTGGCCAGAAGGCCCTCACAGAGCCAAGGAGACACCAGGGCCATGCTCTTGGATCCCCAGAACTGTGAGCTAAATAAACCTCTAGTCTTCACAACTTGGTTAACCTCGGGTGTTCTGTCATAGCAACAGACAAATGCACCAAGGCACACACCCCCAGAGGTTTTGAGATCCACCTCCATCCATCATTGAAGAACATTTACAAACTGGGACATTCACACAACAGACAACTCGGCAATAAAAAGGAACAAATCAGCAGCACAGACAACAGCACGGGAGAATCTCAAATGCATCATGCCAAGAGAAAGGTGCCAGGGTCAAAAGCTACGCACTATACGTTCCGACTTCCACAACGCTCTGGAAAAGGCAAACACATGGGGCAGGCGGAGGACAGTGGCGGGGATAAAAGTGGGCAGGGCCTGAGTGCGTGGGGGTGCTGAGATTACTGGCTCTTCTCTTGTGGTGAGGACGGGAGTGGGTGCCAGTGTGAGAACTCAGAGCAGCAAACCCCAAATGTGACTGCGCGTGAATCTAAAACATGAAGCAATAAAAAGGATCTTTCCTGCGTGTGTTTTGCTGGGGGTGGAGCCCAGGGCCTTGCACACGCTGGGCAACCACTGCACCTCTGAACTACACTCCCAGTCCTAAGAAGCCAGAAAGAGGGAAGAAAGCAAGCTTGAATTCCGAGTGCCAAGGCCATTCCAGGCGAGTGCGTTAGGTGGACGCACTGTTCTCGAGCTGCCGACATCCCCAAGCAGGGTCAAGCCGGTAACCAGACACACGGACTATTCCAGAGAGATCCAGGCCACGATGTCAGGTGACTGAAGATGGCCAGGTCCAGGGGTGGTGGGGGAGAGGGGCTCCTGACCTCCTCAAAGGCTAGTTAGGGGTGGCACTAAGGATGGCATTGGGCTGAGAAAGGACGGCCACTGAGAAGAGGCCAGCCATGGGAAGATGTGGGAAAGAACACTCCACACACAGTGGATCACTGGTGCAAAGGCCCTGGGGCAGCACAGGGCAAGGAGCTGGAGAGATCAGTGAGGCCTAGGGGCACAGTGAAAAATCTGGATTTTATTCCAGTTACCAAGGGAATTCTGGGAACGCTGAACCAATGGGCACAGCATAATCTGACTTATATTATAAAACAGCACTGTTTTCAGGTTATTCAAGGAGAAAGAGCAACAGCAAGAACAAAAACAAAAACCCCCAGGAGGCCACTGCAGCCTAATAGCTATGCTTCCGAGACCTGCACAGAGCTGGGAAAGCACTGTGTCTTTATGAAGCAGCACAGCAACACGAAGCCCATGAAATGAGGGTTGACGGATGACACACGGACTCAACGTGAAGGCAAAGGACGGCTCCAGAACCTCCAATGCAGGTAGCTGTGCCTGTGCAGGTCATCACCGCACGCGCACATTTGCATGCTTATTAATTCGGTGTTAACTGCCTCTATTGACTTTCAAATGCCATTATACAAAAATTCATTTATGCCTCTCACTTTCCTCTCCTGCACTCAGAGGCACGATTCCCCCAGGAGAGGGGCAGGGTCAAGGGCTTCACTCATCACTGCTCCACAAGCAGGTCTGTGGCCATGGACAACAGCTGCCAGGGACTCAGGGAGCCCGGGCCCGCGAGGAATGGGCTTCCGATCCATGTCACCCTGGGGAAAACCACCGGAGCAAACTATTTTAATAGTATTAGTTCAAATGTGGTAAAAGACACATAATAAAATTTACCATTTTAACCATTTTGAAGGGTACAGTCCAGTGGCATCAAGTACCCTGTGTGCAGCCGTCCCCACTGCCCATCTCCAGAACTTTCCATCTGCCTGAACTGAAACTCTGTCCCTATGGAACACTAAGTCCCACCCGCTCCCAGCCCTGCTTCCTGTCTCTGTGGCCCTGAGGACTCCAGGGAGCTCCTGTGAGGTCCTGCAGCCTGTGTCCTTTGTGACTAGCTTATTTCCCTCAGCATGATGTCCCCGAGGTTCACTCACAGCAATGCATGCGTTGGAATTTCCTTCCTTTTAAAGGTTGGATCACACTCCTTGGTGTGGGATTCCAGGCGCACATCGGCGCTCCTCTGACTGGCCCACAGCTGCCTGCTACCTGGCCAAGTCAAGCCACCGAGAACAGCGGTGTGCGTGGAGGGTTCCAGCCCTGGGTGCGCACCCAGAGTGGGTCTGCTGGGTCACGAGGCAGCTCTACTTCACATTCCCAGGTGGTGGCCCCAGTCACATCCCCACCAGCAGCTCACAGGGCCCCAGCCCCTCCAGGTGCACAACACTCTCCTTGCCCCAAGGGCAGCCATCCTGGGGTGTGAGCTGGTGTGTCCCTTCGCTGAGGTTGGTCGTGGCCCCGAGGATGCTCGTGCAGTGCTCTCGCCGGCCACCTGCACACCTTCTTTGGAGAAATTTCCACTCAACACCTTTACCTGGTTTTTAATGGGGTTGTCTTTTCCCCTTGATTCATTGTTTTTAATTTGATTTTTTGTGGTGCTGGGGACTGAACCCAGGGGTGCTTTACCACTGAGCTACACCACAGCCTCTTATTTTATTTTGAATAAAATAAAATATTTTATTCAAATATTGAATAATTGGGGGGGCTCTCTAAGTTGCCCAGGCTGGCCTGGAACTTGCCACCCTCCTGCCTCAGCCTCCCAAATCACTGGGACACCAGGCATGGCCGCTGCACCTCACTTTCCCCTGATTCATAGGAGTCCCTCCTACATTCCCAAATTCTGGATATTAACTCTTATTATACATGATTTGCAAACATCTTCCACTGTCCCTGGTCTGCCTTGTGGACACTGTCCTTTGGTGAAGTCCAGTTTACACATTTTTTGTTGCTGCCTGTGCTTTTGGTCTCACACCCAAGAAATCACTGCCAAGTCCAGTGCCGCGGGGGAGTCTCCCCGCGTTTCCTTCCGAGAACTTGACGGCTTCTTCCAACTGTGCGGTTTGACAGTTTTCTCTTTTACCTTTAGGTCTTTACTCTATCATTTTTACATATCATATAAAATAAGGGTCCGACTTCATTCTTCCGGCCGTGGAACTCTGGTTTCCCCAACATTCTGAGCCTCAACGAAGGGTCCTGTCATCCTTGTTGGGGTGACATATTGCAAAGAGGTGATTCAAGGCAAGTAACAGCACACGGGGATCCAATCTTGCCAGAAAGGGCAGTTTTACAAATGGATCTGCGAGCAGCCGCCGCGGCCCCTGGCTTCCCGTCTGCGTGGCTGCTGCGTGGCTGCTCCATGCAGGCCCGGTGCCTCTTGCCAATGGCGCTTGCCTCCTGGCATTTCCAGTCTGCCTGAGGCTGCCCGCGCCACTGCGCAGACACAACATCCCGCCAGGACCAGCCTTCCCTTTATTACCAAGGGCTCCGTGTCTCCCAGCCCTGGCCCTACACATAAAACCTGGGGAGTCTGGCTTTGCCCTTACTCACAGGAGCAATCAGAGGGGGCAAGGTGGTTTAGAGTCTGGGACGTGCCTGTTCCAGGGTGACAGCAGGACCCTTGTGCTGAGCTGGGAGTCAGGACCAAACCTGGGGGAGTCTGAACCGGAGCGCGACCAGAGCAGGTGTGGGCACGTGCACCGGGCTGCTCTGGGGAGAAGTTCCCGACTCCGGCAGGGTCTGAAGGTGGCCAGACTGAAGGAGGGCTGGACACCCCAGGCGCTGTGCTTTGTTTCTGCCTCTGTTGGCTTAAGTTCACAGATTCGAGAACTCCGGTTTAGATGTGCCTTGTATAAGCCAGGCACATCTGTTTAGAAGAACGTGACAAAATGAATTCACTTCCTGGGAGGGGACATGGGCCCACGTCACACGCTGTAGAGAGAGCTTCATGGTGGACAGGGGCCAAGTGTGACTGTCACAGGAGCACAGTGAGACCCCCACCCTCGTTTCTGGGGAGGCCAACCTGAAGGTGGCTGTTGTCACCCCATATATTTAGGAATGCAAACAGTCCAATCAGAGATCAAGCTGATCAAGCTGATCTACACCTCCAAAGACCACCCTGGTGACAACCCACAGCACACCAAGGCCAGGGATGCTGAATGTCCGAGGAAACCTCAGAGAAATACCTCCAGAGGGGAAAGCGAGGGCTCGGGGGCAGCACAGTCTATTCTAGTGTCCACCCCAGGAAGACAGGGACACAGATCCAACCTGCCCTGTCTGGCAGCAGCCACTGCTCAGCTCCATAGCAAAGGGACTCAGCTGCCTCCTCGCTTCTCTCGCTCCAGAGAAGCCCGACTCCAGTTGCCCCAGGCTCTATGGGCGAGGCCACTCAATGTCTTGACGCCCCAAAATACAGCAGAGTGTGTGGTTCAGCGTCCTGCAGACCCCCTCTCGGGAGGTGTCGGCTCTGCGCGCGAGGGCTGGCCTGGAGGGCTGCCTTATTGTGTGCAGGCTGACTTCCCTGTGGCCAGTCATGACATGCTTTCCCTCATGGCCACTGCTGTGGCGTGTCCACTCAGGAGATGCTGGGCCCAGGGCAGGGCTTTGCCCCGGGAGGCTCCCCTGGGCCTCTCCGCAGCAGCACCTATAGAGGTAGCTAAGTTCAGAAACCCTCCTGGCTCCAGGGTTTGCACCTCCACTTCCAGGGCAGGAAGCTGTGGTCCTCAAGGGACAGCCATTGGAGTGGGTGCCCTCGAGGTGGGCACCACGTGAAGAGGAACAGCACCTCCTGGGCCCAGAGTACCTCCCACCCCGGGGGCTTGGTCCTGGTCTTACCCAGCTGCCATGGGCCTGAGAGACCAGAGAGGAAGGCCAGGCGCCGGCAGCCTCCGCATCTGGGACCCTGCTTCCCAGGACTGAACCAACCACAGATTGAAAACATATATTTTTAGAAATATGCCCATTCTGAATGTGCACAGAATTGTTTTCTTGTCATTATTCCCTAAATGATACAGTGTAACAACTCTTTGCATAGCATTTACATTGTAGTGGGTGGTAAGTTGCAAGATGATTTGAAGTCAACACAAGACTGCCGGTGCTTAAGTTCCACGCAAACACTATGCCATCCTATAAAAGGGACTTGAGCATCTGTGGATTTGGGCATGTCCGCAGAGGCCCTGAGCCCAGCCCCGTGCATGCTGAGGGACTGCATATGAGCTGGGTGTGGCCAGACGAAGGCTTCTTAATCATGACAGATGGGAAAAGATAATAAAGTAAATACCCTGCTCTCCCTTAAAGAAAGTAAAAAACAATGTTAAACACAACTGAAGAACCTTAAAATCACCGATTCCTATACACGTGGTGCTATTTATACCAAGCGCTAATCAGACACAGCCAAGGACTGTGTGTGTGACCAGGGGTTGGTGGGCTTCAGCACAAACGCCCAAGAGCAAATGCGTGAACTCCACAGGTTCCACAGTCCCCGTCCTGAGCACTCGTCCCCACTGTAGAGCCAAAGCCAGACACAGGGCGATCCTGGCCGTGTGCCAGTAAAACTTTATGGACACTGAACTGTAGTTCCATATAATTTCATGTGTCCTCAAATATTCTTCTTGTGATTATTTTCAACCACTTAAATGTAAAAAAAATTTTTTTTCTTAGCTCATGGGCTGTGCGAAACAGGTATGAGGTTGACTTTAGCCGTGGGCAGGTTTGCTGGCTCTGTATTAGACTCGAGCGCCGAGGCTCACATCTCTAAGGGAGAATTGAAACAACTCTAAATAAGCAAATGGATGTGTTAAATAACCCACGTAGTTACATATAACCTTCTGAAAATCTCAGTGACTAGCAGGCCAATGACATTCTGAAGGTACGGACAGCAGCCCCTCCGTCTCCATCCCAGGATTGAGGACAGTCTCTGTAAAGGGGGTATGCACAGATGCCAGCTGGAGTGATGTCACAGGGAGAGAGAGGACAGTCCTCACATCCTGTAGATCCCAACCCTCTAAAGGTTTATGTCCCCCTTAAGTTCACATGCTGAACTTAACCCCAGTGGGATGGTGGGGCCTCTGGGAGGCGATCAGGCCAGGAGGATAGAGCCCCCATCAGCTGGATCGGTGTCTTCACAAGACAGCAAAGAGACCCAGAGAGCACCCCGGCTGCCATGTGAGGACACTGTGAGAGGCTGCCATCCACAAATGAGCGTCTGCCCAGGCCACTTGACCACGGACATGCCAGAGTCCAGAACTGAGCAGTAGCTTCCTGGGGTTACAAGCCAACCCAACCTGAGGGGCGTTAGTTACAGCAGTTATAGTGGGACCAGCAGCCCCCACACCTCCCTGCCCACGCCCTCCTGGCCCAGGGACATGGGGCGTCTCAGAGAGGCAAGGAAGCTTGTGGGTATGAGACAATGATTACAGAGGACAGCTCCCTGGAGCAGACACCCACCCACGGAGGAGACAAGGGACCGGCGAGCTCATGACACACAGCACACTCAGTCCCCAGGGGAACAAACCAAAGTCACAATCTTGTCACAGCTACAAGATTGGCTATGACAAAAACCAGGAGAAGGGGCAAGTTCTGGTGAGGGCGTGGGGACACCAGAGCCTCGTGCCCTGCGGCAGGGTCAGCACATGGCACAGCCAGTGCGGCAGACAGTCTGGCAGTTAAACAGGGAGCTAGCACGCGACCAGCCACTGGACCCTACCTACACGGAGAAAGAAAAATGAAAACATGTCCACACAAAAACTGTCCACAAATATTCATAGCAGCATTGATTATGATAGTCAGAAAGCACAAATAAACCCAAATGTCCATCAGCAGATAAATGGAGAAATACACTGTGGTATCTACATGCAATTAAATACTACTCAGCCATGGAGAGCCATGTTGCAATATGAATGGACTTCCAAACATCACCCTAAGTGAAAGGAGCCATTCACAAAAGACCACTAGTATAGGATTCCATCTGTACAGACAGACAAGAGGTGGGTGATTGGCAACTGGGGTGGGGGAGCTGTGATTAGCTTCTGGCAGGCACAGGGCTTCTTGGGGGCTGGGGATGTTCCAGGTCTGGGAATGCTGGAGGCTGCGCAATACTTGGACTGTTTGAAAAGCCACTGAATGGAAGCCATCTTCAAATGGTGGATTTTATGTTACCTGGATTTTACCTTGATTTTTTTAAAAAAATGGATGATATGGCAAGGGTTAACAAAGGCCAGACAAGAAGGAAAAGGGATGATACAGAAACTAAAGGTGCTCTTTGCCTTCGAAGAAGTGAGATATGATGCTGAGAACTTGCAAAGTCAAATTCTTGTTAACATTTTCAGAAATAAACTTAGGTAACAAATAATCCCTAAGAGACTTTCTTTGGGAAAACTTCCAGCAACAGGGAGGAGAAAAGGTAGAAGGAAATTTTTTTTCACAAGTGACCAGCTTACAGTACCCCATAAACAGAATAAACCAGGGGGATGACTGGAGCCAACAGCACAGGCGCTGCACAATGGGGATTCTGAAGGGAAGAGGCCCGGCTGGGAGCGGAAGACCTGCAGGCTGCCTGGGCCAAGCCCCAGTGGACACGCCCCTGGGAGTAAAGGAGTAGGGGGTCTCTAGAAGGCTTTACCTTCCTGAGAGCAAAGGAAAATCAATTGAGGTTAGCATCTCAGAAACCTTGAGGAGGCTTAAAAATTATGATCTACTCAATTTACAAAAGGAGAAAAATTCAGATAAAGAATAAGTAACCGTGTCCAGGATTAGGTCCTAGAAATTCAGGTTTTAAATTGTTTGTATAAAGAGAAAAAAATCTACACTAAATCAGAGGTCGACTCTAAGAGCAAGAAAGGTCAGTCACAGAGCCCCTCCTCGGGGGAGAGAACAGACACGCCAGCTGGCACGAGGCGGCACAGGGACCCACGAAGACAGCTTCCAGACAGGGTGGCACAGCAGGCCGCAGGGGCCTTCCTCTGGGGAAGGGGCAGAGCGCGTGCTTTGGTGGAGGGCAGGGATGGAGAAGCTCAGCACCACATGGGAACAGGGAATCCCCAAGGGCAGGGAAGGAAGCGAGGCTGCCAGCTGAGAGTCAGCGGTGACTGTGACGAACAAGTCTGGATTTGTGGTGGCACAACTCGCTCAGCACGGGCTCCCCGGGGCACAGGCGGCCTGCACGGGACCAGGCTGAGTTGGGCACGTGGGGCTACGAATGGCAGAAGCAGGTCCCAGGGGAGGGCTGGCAGGGGCCTGCAGAGGGCAGGGGGACACAGAAGTCATCGGGTCTCAATCGCCTGTGACCAAAATGCTTAGAAGGTCAGGAGCCTGTGTTGGTCCGGGGTTCAGGAGTGGGACGAGGACACGCATGCTGGTGGGGAGGTGGCCCTCCAGTCCCGCCGGGGTGGGCCAGGAGTGGAGCCGGGATGACCGGTGGCAAGGAGTGGGTGCCAAGGGGCCATTTCTCTGTGCTCAGGGGGCACTGGGACAGGTGTGCTGGCTTCCTGCAGCACCACAGTAAAGCCAAGGAAGGGGCGCCCTGGAATGCGGCAGCAGAGCGACCAGGCAAGGCTGGGGAGGCGCAGCGGAAGGCAGCCGGCAGAGCAGCGGCTGCAGGCGGGGGCCCACCGTGAGCACTTTCTTTTTTCCAAAAACGAAAAGTATTAGTTCATCCATAAACAGGAGCGAAACTGACACACAGCAGATATGAAGAACCTTAGAACGTCACGGCAGAGAGGCCAGGTCCTGAGGCCACATGGCATGTGACTCACGGACATGACAGCCTAAGGTGAGTCCACAGCCACGAGGGGGATTCGAGGGTGCAGCAGTCTCAGGAGGGGAGGGCTGACTGCCTGTGGGGCGGGGCTTCTTTGCGAGTGATGGAAATGTCCTGGAATCAGTACTAACTAGCGCAAGCGCAACCATGTATAGATCGAAACCCGCTAAATCGTGCACATTAAAAGGGTGAATCTTGTGGCATGTGAGTATGTCAAAAAATAATGCGACTGGACAGGGTGGCACGCCTGTAGTCCCAGCTACTCATGACGCTGAAGCAGCAGGATCACCTGAGCCTAGGAGCTCAATGCCACCTGGGTAACACAGTGAGACCCTGAAAGAACCCACACCAGACACTTCTCAGTGGTGGCAGGTAGTGGGGAGAGAGGAAGCGGAGTCGGGGGCTTTTTCTTTTTCTTTGTATCATTTGGATTTTTTTTTACAATGGAAAGCTATGACTTTCACAATGTCAAAGAGTGAACAGATTGTAGGCACTCCTGAGAGGATCCGAGTCCTGAGATGACCAGTGATTCCGGTGACTCAGGCAGCTGGAGGACACCATGTTACCAAGGCCAACCAGGATTACCTTAGGAAAGGGAAACTGCTCAAGTCCAGTGGGCTTTGTGAGTGACCTTGAACTTCAGTGGCTATGAAGTATTTGGACACCAGTGAACAGCAAATACAACGGTCACCTTAAAAAAAGGGGAGGGGGGCTGGGTGCTGAGCCCCACATGCTCAGTGGTTGAGCACTTGCCTAGCATGTGCAGGCTCTGGGTTCCACTCCCAGCACTGGAGAGAGAGGGAGAGAGAGGGAAAGAGAGAGAGAGAGACAGAGGGAGAGAGAGATGATTTAAAAACTGTGCCTATCTTTACTTGAATGCCTTTACCCATCAGGCCAGGATAAGAACCGCTGGCTGCATGGGCAGAGCACCTGAGATGCAGCTGGGCCAAGCAGATTTCAAAGACCCAGCACACAGAGACACACATGAAATACTCAGTGATAACTCCCCCACATATATTCTATATTGAAATGACAGTATTTTCAACACCATGCACGGATGAAATGTATTATTAAACTGCTCGCACTGTCTTGTTTTGCCTTCTAAAATTTGAAATTACACATGCGGCTTGTGTTGTTTCCATGTTGGTCAGAAATGATCTAGAAGAGTCTTACAAAAAAAAAAAAAAAAAACAATCACTGGACTCTGAATTCACAACTATCTAAGAGACCTTATTTTACTAGAAAGCAGGCAAAATTTTTAGATGTCAGTATGATCTTGATCAACTAGGGACTGAAGTCAGTTCATTAAGTCGTTTTTGGTGACCCACAAATGTAGTAGAGGGGAGTCCTTCCTCAAGGGCTCCGCATCAGGTGACAGAGAAGAGGATAAGCATACAAATAACCCTCACCTGGCAAAAGGCAGCGGGGAAACGCGAGGTGGAGCACGGGGCGGGGAATCCCGGGAGCGCCCGCGCTGGGCCCTGTGGGATGCGTGCTGCCGAGGGCCACCAGGCAGAGGTGCAGGGCCAGGACATAGACACCGGCTGGCTGGAGCAGGGCGAGGGGACAACAGGCCATGCCATCTGGACGGAGGAAGATGTGGATGCCGCTCCCAGCCTCAGACTCCTCTGGGGCAGGAGTCAGCAAACTACAGCCCACAGGCCCCGTCCAGCCCAGCCCGACGCCTGCCTTTGTACTGCCCGCAAGCTGAGAATGGTTTTCACATTTTTAAGTGGTTGGAAGAAATCAAAACCAAAATATTTGGTGACACATGCAAATGATATGAAATCCACATTCTGGCATCTGTGAACAAAGCTTCCCTGGCCCATGGTCATGCCCGTGTTCACATGTCGTCTGGATGCTCGGGGACACCCAGGAGAGGAGCAGGGGTACAGCCATCTCCCACCCACAGCGCCTATGGCACCTGCTGCCTGGCCCTTTGGCTCCCGCTTCCTTGAATACTGAAACACTCTGTGGGCTTTCTGGGCCCAAATAAAACAAGGGCATTTTGCTCAAATGAAAAAAATGGCACTTTTGCCAATCTGCAGAAACTTCTATTGGATAGGTTTCTCCTTCAGTTTGAAAAATTTGCCCCACAGTATTTCTGAGACCTTTGCTACAGGTTTCCTCTTATCTGTTTGGGAAGAGCACTTAGCAAAACAAATTCCCCGCAAGTTTTACATTATTGGGAAACACTGAACCAGCCTGTCCTGCCTGATCCACGGCTGTTTTAAAGGACAAGCAGTCAAACAGTGCACACCACGGTGGCATCTTAGAACTGAGTCACGTTTCATGAATAAATACTGCAGGTTCTCAAGACGTCATGTGATGCACTCCTGGGGCCGCAGCAGTTCAGAAAGACAGCATGGGCCTCCCGCTTGTGGTCCATCTCTCATTGAGGGCCCCTCAAACCCTGGATTCAGAAGGAGAATGAGGCCCAGTGGGCTCTGTGGCACCTCCCGGGAGGGAGAAGCCAGAGGTTACTGCAGCACCCAGCAGAGGGTCTGAGCAAAACACAACACTCAGAAATGCATTGGGCAGGCCGACACAGGCGCCTGGAGCAGAGGGGCCTGGTGGGGCCAGAGCCTGGCAAGGTGGCAGCAGGGGCAGAGGAGGCTAAGGTGAGCTGGCCTCCAGCCTGGGCAGCAGAGGAGACAGCTTTCTGGAAGGAAAACAAGGAGCTGAATCTGGGGTCCTGGGGCTTCCAGGGACAGGGGGTGCCCAAGTGGGGACCCAGCAACTCTGAAGCTACAGAGCTGCCACCTTCTTAAGGGTCTGATGATCATCCGGACCCTGCTGGGATTTGACAAGGCCCAGAAGTAGCACAGCAGTCTCCCTACCTGCAGGGGACACACTCCAAGACCCTCAGCCGAGGCCCTGACGCCTACACGTGCTGCCGGTTTTCCTATACACTCCTGTGACGTTTGCGAATTAGGAACAGAGATTCACCATAGTCACAAAGTAGAACAATCATCCCCATATACCATAATTAAGATTATTTAAAGCCTATGCATTGTTTGTCTCTGGAATTTTCTTTCCATTTACTGTGTCTGGACCTTGGGCAGTGGAAACCACAGAAAGCGACACCTTGAGGAGGGGGACGAATGGGAATGCACACCCTGGGCACATAGTAGGCGCCTGGCGGTGAGCTCACACGGCCTTTGTTCTCAGACCTAACCTTGGTCACCTGACGGTCATGATTTTTAAAATCTGGCTGAGCCGTGAGGGCTGCTGTCCCGCCCACCTGCATTCACCTGTGGCTGACAGGCCCTCTGCCTTTCTAGAAAAAGCCTCCTTGCCTGCTCTGCTCATATCTGAAGAACAGGCAGGGCCTGGAGGACACTTGGCCCTCCTGTGGGGACGCCCTGGGGTCTTTGCAGGTTCATGCAGATCAGCGCTGATGTGCACTGCAGCTTCCACCTCCAAATGGCTCCACCCCCTTCTGTGAGAACTGGTTCTATCACCCCATACAGATCTTATGTGGATCGGAGGGGAGCACTTGATGCACAGCAGGCTGTTATTTTACCTAGGAGCTCTGCAGCCAGACAACTGTACAATGGTATCAGAGTTTCTACTGGGAATTCTGCCATCCAGGGAGTTTATGGCGGCCTCTCTAGTTGGCTTAAAGAGTTCGACTTGCATTAAAAATGATTCTCGGGCCTGTAATCCCAGCAGCTTGGGAAGCTGAGGCAGGAGGATCACGAGTTCAAAGCCTGCCTCAGCCCTTTAGTGAGGCTGTAAGCAATTCAGTGAGACCCTGTTTATAAATAAAATATAAAAAAGGGCTAGGGATGTGACTCAGTGGTTAAGTGCCCCTGGTTCAATTCCTGGTACCAAAAAAAAAAAAAAAGACTCTCGGGCCACTGTGACCACTGCGCAAATTGTATGGAAGTTCACTCGTCTGTATTTATCCTGAAGAATTAAAGTCAGGATACTGCAGTGATACCTGCATGCCCATGTTCACAGCAGCACAATTCACAACAGCCAGAATAAGGAACCAGCCAAGGAGTCCTTAGTAGAAGAATGGATAAGGAAAACATGCTGTAGATACACAATGGAGTTGGATTCAGCCATGAAGAAGAATGAATCATGCCATCGGCAGGAAAATGGATGGAACTTGAGAACATTGTGTTAAGCAAAATAAGCCGAACTCAGGTCAAGGGTCATATGTTTTCTCTCATGTGTGGAAACTGGAGAGGAAAAAGGAAAAGAAAAGGGGCGTGGATGGAAACCTAAGGGAGACCAGTGGAGCAGAGGAAAAGGACCAGGGGAGGAGGAGGAAGGGGGAACTGGGCAATGACATTGGCCAAATGACATTGTTACATCATGTGCATGTCCGAATATGTAACGATGAATTTCACCATTATGTATAATTACAAGGTACCAATAAAAATGGGAGAAAATGAGTTGGGGAGGGCATGTAGGTCAGCAGTAGAGTGTGTCACCAAGCGTGGAGTCCTGGGTTGATCCCCAGCACTGCAAAAAAGCAACAAAATAAAGACTGTACCCAGGAAGAAACCCATTCTTGGTCTAACTAGAAATTCAGGGTACCTGGCAGACACCTCAGGAAGCAGGGCCCTCCCTGCTGCGGCAGCACAGCAAGCCCTTGATGCGACAACACCTCTAGACCACAGGATGGGGGAACCTTGTTGGGCTGCGTCTCCCCCACCATCAGAGCCACAGGCAGTGACCTGGACCCAGTGCCTCCTGGTTGACTTGCTGCCTTCCAGCACCTGAAGCGGACACTACTTGCTTTCTCTCTGATACTCAGCCTGTGAGTCCGGACCGACCATGAGCCTTAGAGAAGGCTGGAGATCCTAGCATGGGAGAGGGATCCACCCAGAGGCCCCTGGGGAAAGGAAGGGGAGCATGCGGGCCTCTGTCCTGAGGAGCAGGTCACTCTGGGGAAGCTGCTGAGCTGGGAGCAGAGCTGGGACAGGACCTTCAGGGAAGGCAGCCGGCTTCGCACAGCTCTGCTCCTTCTCGGGAGCTGCTTCCACCCAGGGCACAGCTGGGGGCACGGGGCTGATTTCTTGGGGGTGGCCCTGCCACCTAGGGAGCTGTCAAACCTTTCACAAACCCCTAGAACCACAGCAAAAACAGGTTCACAACACAACTTGGCCTTGCTTTTCCTCAGAGCAAAAGGAGAATTCCGCCAGCTGATTGATGGACTTGCACTACATTTGCTCCAAATCAGCTTTTTTAAGAGTGAAATCTCTGAAAACTTCCAAAGACAAACAAGAGACAAGGCAAACCCCCGGGATTGGCTTAGCCATAGAGTCAGGCATTTAATATTCTCCACTGTGTACTCGGCTCCTAGCAATGAGACAGGCAGCATTTCCATTATAAGACTCCATACCCCCACCCCCGTGAGACCCCCTGAACTTTCTGGAAAAAGAACTTGACTTGCAATTTTGGCTGGGCAAGAAAAGGAAGTCAATTCACAGTAGAGGTCTTTGATTAAAACTTCTCTGGGGATCTGGTCAAAGAATCTGCATATTGAAAGGGCTGGAATGTTAATTTAGACAGAATCAAAAACATGGAGATTTGAAGACTATCAGATTTTTCTTTTGTTAAAACTGCAAGCCACCCTCGGTTTGTGTGGGCCCCGCAGGTCTGGGGAGCACCCAGGCTCATGGGTTTTACTCGTGCATGTGTTAAAGGTGACACCCTACACACTATGGCCTGTGGGAAGGGTGGCAGGGAGAGCTGTTACCCCCTTCTAGGAGCCTGTGATAGTGAAAAAGAGGAAATGAGATGCATGTGTCACTACTGTGTGTCAGAGCAGCACAGTGACATCAAGGCCGAGTGCCGGGGTGACTCTTCTGTAGTCCCTGTCACTTCTGGCTGATTAGTCCAGTGGTCTCCACCCAGGAGACATGTGGTAGTGTTTGGGACATGGTTGGGGGTCCTGGCTTGGAGAGGGGACGTGCTGCTCGACATTGCACAGGACCACAGAGTCCGCTCCACCAGGGATCATCTGCCCCCGGGGGCCACCTGCCGTGGTGGGGACCCAGTGCTGGTCCTACATTGTCCCACTGAACTCACCAACAAAGACCCCAGTTTCCAAGGTGACAGCACACTGGAGAGGGTCTTAAGAGCAGAATGTTCTGGGGCTGGGGCTATGGCTCAGTGGCAGAGCGCTTGCCTCGCATATGTGAGGCACTGGGTTCGATCCTCAGCACCACATAAAATAAAGATATAAAAAAATAATAGCACATCACTTAAAATAAAAAAAAATAAAATAATAATAATAAAAAAAAAGAGCAGAGTGGGACAGGAAAGCAGCAGATCTGGTCCAGGCCTGGCACCCGGAGACAAGCTGCCGGAGGTGGTCACAGCAAAGGCGCCACGACAAAAGTTTGGCTGATAGAAGTAGAGAGAAAGTGCCCATCTGTTCCTCCTCGGCAAGGCCGGGGAGACAGAGAGAGTAAGAATCCCGAGGCAGGAGCCCCGAGGGAGACGACATGGAGGCGGCCACGCGGGCGCTCGCTGGCGGGGACTGCGGCTTCCAGGACAGGAGCCGAGGGCAGAGCCAACAGCAGAAGGCAAGGGCTCCAGAGGCCACTCAACCAGAACACAAGGGAAGCTGGGCTTGGGCAGGACACCCCGGGGAAGGTGGGGCCACCGGGAGTCTAGGTGGGAGCGCCTTGCGGGGCCTTGCCGTCCTCCTAAGCCCAGCCTCCCGCAGGCGGTGAGGACAGAGAGCCGCCAGCTGACCAGGCGGGTCCTGTGAGCACAGGGCCTGTTGTGAACTACACCACGAGTCCTAAAAGGCTCCCAGAAAGCCTTCCTCTGTGCGTGTCTGTTTAGGGGAACCACGTCGTGATCTCCACAGGTCACTCGCTCCTGCAATGCACCCGCTGGTGCCTCGCCCGGGAACCTGAACGCCAGCCGCCAGTGGTGGTGGACACTTCCAAGTTTCTTCAGCCACCGCTCCCTCTCAGCTTCCCCGTGATGATACAGTGACATGCTTACAGCCTCGGCTCATGAAAAGCTCCCCAGAGGCTGGATATTTGGGGTGAACAAATATTTGCTGAATACATGGAGACCCCACAAAGGTCTTCACAGAAATCAGTCCCAACTATGGTGAATTCTTTTAGAAAAAGAACAATTCTTTTTAAAATCAGAAGCACATCCTTTACTCGCTATCTGGGGGTCTGGAATTGAATGCCCTCTGTCTCACAGCTGGCTGCATCTGTCCGCATGTGCTCTGAGACCAGGAGAGGTGGGCAAAGCCCTTGTGGTGTTCTTGGGCTCCCTGGGGCCCTGAGAAGAGCAGGCACACATTTTTGTGGGCTGGTCATTTTTCTGGAACCTGCTTGCAAGGCCTTGCCCCACAGATCACCTTCTAAACAGAAACATATTCTTGGAAACACAGCAGTTTCTCCTCAATGATGATCAGTTTACATCTTTAAAATGAGCATAATTAGGTGCTGCTGCAACTTTAGGAATGAACTTCCATATCATTGGTATGATTTCGACAGTTTTCCAGGGAAAACTGATCCAAACCTCTGCCTGTTTTGAGGATAGGGTCCTTTCTGAAGCGGTGCTTGCCCGAGTCCCGTCCTGGTCTCTGTCACACTGGGATCTTCCTGGTGCTCAGTCCTCGGGTTACTGCCTCACTTGCCTTCCTAGCCACTTTCCAGGTTCTCCCTCCACCGGGCAGTCCTTCAGAAGCTCCTCTTCTGAGCCCAACTCACGGCAGCCCAATGGGGGAAACAGTGCCATGTCCACGGACGGACACCCCTGTGTCCAGCCATGCACTAAAATGTCATTTAGTCTTAAAAAGTAAGGAAATTCTGATTCCTGTTATCACATGGATGGACCTTGAGGACATTGTGCTCAGTGGAATAAGCCAGGCATAAGGGGACACACCCTGTAGGACTCCACCCTCAGGAGGTCCCTAGACTCAGATCCACAGAGACTGGAAGCAGCAGTGTGAGCAGGGCTGGGGGAGGTGGGGGTTCGTGTGGAGGGCACGGCTCACTGTGGGGAGATGGAGGGCGGGGTGGCTGCGCAGTGTGACTAGCTCACTGCCCTGAACTGCAACGCAAACGCGTCCAGACGGTCACTGCGACGTCAGGTAGACTTTGCCACAACTACAAATAACACAGAACGGCTTTCCTCCCGACTCCTCCATGCTTCTTGTTCCTTCAGTCTTTTTTTTTTTTTTGGTCCCGGGGATTGAACCCAGGGCACTCGATCCCTGAGCCACACCCCAGCCCTATTTTGTGTTTTATGTAGAGACAGGGCCTCACTGAGTTGCTTAGCGCCTCACTTTTTGCTGAGGCTGGCTTTGAACTCATGATCCTCCTGTCTCAGCCTCCTGAGCCATGGGGATTACAGGTGCCACCGCTCCTGGCTGTTCCTTGAGTCTTGGTGGCTCTTCCTTGGCCTTCTCTCCCCACTCCCCACCCTCTTCTGTGTGACCTCACCCACTTCATGACTGAAATGACCCATTACATGCTGACACCTCCTGAAGCTTGACCCCCAGCCTGGCCGCCCCTCAGCTGCAGGCACCAACATCCAGCTTCCTCCTGGAGAAGTGTCTCACTTCCTGTCTCACTAGCATCTCACACTGGCCAAGCACAGAACTGAACTCATCACCCTCCCCACCCCAAACCAGCCTCTCCATGTTCTCCCACTCACTGAAGAGTCCTGCTCCGCCAACCCCTAATGCAGGCACCCAGGCACAGGTATCAGCTCCTCCATGGCCCTGGCCCCACAGTGAGTCCCTGGTCCCATGAGGGCTCAGGGTCCTCGGCTCTGGCTCCCCCACTCTGGCTGCTGCTTCAGGGAAGGCCTCATCACCTTCCCTGCTGTGTTCCCGCCTGCGGCCTCCAGCCTCCAAGGGCATCTCCTACAGGCCTGTCTGATCCCACAGCTGCATGGGCAGGGGCCTCAGCCCAGCAAAGCAGAGACGAATCCCCCGGCTAGCCAGGGGATGGGCCAGACTAAATATTTTAGGCTCTGCAGGCCACATTCTGTTTCTGTCGCAAATACTCAACCCTGTCATTGCTGCGTAAACACAGACAGACAGGACACGCAGGTGGATGGGCGTGGCGGGGTGCCAATAAAACTTTACTCCTGAAAACAGGCCCGGGGCTGGACCCGGCCAGGGAGTCGGTTTTTCCCAGCCCTGCTTAGACTTTGGTCCTGCATCTCTGCCTCTGGGTCCCCTGTCCAGCCTGACCTGCCTTGGGCTCTGGACTTGCACAGGAACTGCCTACAGGTCCCCAGCACGTGGCCACATCCTGCTCCCCACCCAGCTCCGGCAAGACGCCACTGTGGAGACTCAGCACAAGCCATGCCTCCTTCGCGGCTGTCCTGGCCCTCCAGGCAGAGCTGGCATGCCTCCTGGGGGCATCCACTGTGCCGAGGCGATGTCTGCACTGTCCCTGCTGTGATCTCGCTGGACAGTGCTTGACTTGAAGAGGGCAGGTGCCAGCGACCGAGGACACAGGGCAGAGGTCTGGACACAGATCTTCAGTGGGTGGCCTTGCCCCTCCACCGACACCTACACACGGGGCAAAATCTACCAGAAGTCTAAATCAGACCCAGAAGAGCATCCAAACCCTTCTTCATGGCCATTGAGGCCTTGGGGACCTGCCCTGCTCCCCTTCCTCTTGCCCTGCTCACGGGCACCAGCTCCCTCTCTCTGCCTTGCCAGGGCCCAGCTGCTTCCCCACCCACCACTGGAACTTTGCGCCTGCTGCCCCTGCCTGGGGGGCTCTTCCTGGGAGCTCCACAGGGCCAGCACCTCGAGGACTTTGTGAACCCCAAGAGGCCAGTGAGCTCCAGGGCCCCACTGTGTTGCCTCAAGTTTTGGTTTAGTTCACCACCTGCCAAGTTTCTCATTATGAATTACCCTCGTCTTCAAACACACGGCCAAAATGATGGCAGAGGTCTTGATAGGAAAAAGCTTACCCTGTGTGGCACGTCTGGGCTTCATTCATAACAAATGACAGCCAATCACTCCATTGGGCACTACGTGTAAGTTCTACATGTCTTAGTGGCTTCATGACATTATGACTTTTTCCTCTTTAAGACATGAACCATAGCAGGTGTAAAGTGATTTACAACATCTGAAACCCACTTGTTTTAGAATCACCTGCAGGCAGTGGCAGGTCAACTGCATCTGTCAGGAAGTCAGAGAATTCATTGAAAATAAGAATCAGGCACTGCCAGGCCACAAAGCAGTGTTAAAACCCGCAGGATCCGTGCCTCATGAAACAGGAATGCAGTCAGAGAGGAAGGGCCAAGGTGCAGTGCTGCGGCTGCCTGCTCCTGCGGGCCTGGCTGAAGGCCTCGCACGAAGACCAGGCCAGTCCTTGCTCCAGATGGCACATTTCCAGATGCCGACCGTGCTGGCATTTAAGAGCAGTGATAACAGAAGGGAAACCAGTTTTGAAGTATTCTCATCTCTAACATTCTCATCTGCCTGTAGAGCTGGCCTGATGCTCAGGGACTGACTTCAGGCAGGCGTCACACAATGACCATGACGGGGAATTCGTGTTATTTGGTTGTTGTTGAAGATTCTGCTAAGCACTTACCCTTGCAGAGGGATATATCTGTACTACTAAATTTCTAGATTAACTTCAGGCATTGCCTACCTTAAAACAGACCACACAGGGTCTAGCCATTCAATCCAGCAGGATGTCCTTCCTGAATGCATCTTTAGCATCTGGTGGTAGTCAGGAAACCCAAGCACAAATCGACAGTCCCACGCCACTTATTACTTAGTAATTATGACCACAGGCTTTGTTGAGCACCTTTTAGGCACCAATCCCCGTGCTAAGTAGTTAATAGAAATCATTTCTAATATAGCAGCCATATAAGCTATTATTACTGATTTCACAGATCCATGCCTCTTCCAGAGCTGATCAGTAGGGGCACCCCAGTTTAACCCTTCCTGCCGCACTGCAAAGCTTTCGCTCAGTGTGAGGTGGGAGGTGGGAGCTGAGGACTGTTTCCTTCCTCTCTCGGCCCTCATCCATCCAGTCTGAGCTCTGCCAAGTCTCAGCAGTGGCTTACGCGGTCGCTAAGGAGCCACTCTCCACTCCACAGGGCCTTCCTTGCAGGCATGAAGGAAGCCACTTGTTTATTCACTTAGGAACATTCACTGGGTGCCTACCTGGTGCCAGGATTGTCCCCAGCCCTGGGGATGTGGAAGTTACTCAAACTGACAGCAACTGCTGCCCTCGCCAGGCTGGCCGTCTCAGGAGGGGTGGTGATGACGAAATAAGCAGGCAGACTACACAGTAACAAGGCCACGGGGGGGGGGGGGGGGGGAAAGCAGGGAGGGAGGCCAAGTGCACTGTCACTTCTGAGTGAGCAGCAATGACACCTGGGAAGGGGCTTGACGGCAGGGAGCCCTCCCAATGCTGGGCGAGGACTCTGCAGGTGCTGGGTTTCTGGGAGGCCTCAGCATCAGGGAGGTCAGAGGTGAGGTCACACAGACGCTGGACTGGGCCATGAGAGTGAGAGGTGACTTTGATTTTGGCTCCACGTGGAGGTGAGAGCCACTGATTGGACAGGTTTGAGCAGAGGAATAGAAAACACGAAGGAATGTGACCCCCTAGATCAGCAGGCTCCATCCAGCTTCTGGGCGGAGGATGGACTGCCTTAGGCCACCACGGGCATCACCTGAGCAGAACCCCAGTGGCTTGAACCAGGACTGCCGGGAGAAGCGGTGAGACAAGGTTAAGGGACAGTGACAGGATACGACGGCCTAGCAGAAAGGGGTCAAGACTGAGTTCAGGGTTTTGATGTGAGCAACTGAGAGCAAGTTGTTATTTACTAAGGCAGGAGGCAGGTCTGGGGGAACCGTGGGGAGCTCAGCTTGGCCGCCAGGGAGAATCCACCTGGACTGCCCGCAGGCAGCCCAACAGACATTTTGGATGGGGAGATTTTAGCATCCTAAGCCAGTTGGGGCTTCCTGGGCAGGAATTCCCTCCAGAGCCTTTTGTGGGTCCTCCCTGGCCCCCTTCCCCTACTCCTTTACCTACTCCCTGACCCACAAAGCCTCTTCATTCTGGTCTTCCTCTCCTAAAGTTCTTCATTTTTTTTTTTCTGTAAGAATTCTTCGCTGATCTTGGGGTTTTCAAGAAGCATGTACTGGTTTTCAGACTTCTCTAATTCCTAACACACATGCCGTCCACTTGTCCATCCTGCAATCCATTTAATGAATCGAGTGCGTCCACTATGCCAGGCACATGCCTAAGAGAATGCAGCCTGCAGGGAGCTAATCCCTTCTGAAATTCTGAAGAGGCTGTCAAGGTGACTTTCTTATCAAATCCACAATCCCCTATAGCAATTCGACCTGAAAACTGGGAGATTTTAAAATAAGTATGACACAGACTCATTTGATGACAAAACCTGACCTGAACTGATATGAGGTCACTTACGGTCCTTCTCCACTCCGTTTCATACAAATATTCACATAATTTAGGGCAGAAATCTGCATGTGTCTATATGGGAGTGCAGCGGACCTCAAGACTTCAGCACTGTCAGGGAATGGTACTGCCTACTCGCCTGGTTGCTGAGAGTCCTGAGAAGTGAGATGGTCTCTCTGCAAACTTCCCCTTGCTTTTTAGAAAGTTTCATGATTCACAGATAAGCAGGTGTGCGTGGGGCGCGCTATTTAAAGAAGCAGGTCATCCTTCAGTTTATAAGAAACGTAGGATGTAGTTCCTCCCAGTCCCAGGATTTTACGAGCAAAAGAATCACTACTCATGTAAAAGTCTCACAAGTACACTCAGATTTTTGTCTCAATTATAATATTAATTAAAATTAATTAAAGTAAAATTAATTAAATATTACTATTAATTATAACTGTAATATGAAACTCAAAATTAGATCTAGGGAATGAGACCCAGAGAAACCATTCCCCGGTGTGTATTTCTGGTGCACAGATCCATCCTATTAGCACTTGGGTGATAAACAGTCAGGAGATGAGAAACACCACTACCAGTACATTTAAAGGTAACTCGTGCCCTTCGCCCAGGAAGCAGACATCACTGAACTGCAAAGGGCTCATCCTGTTACTCGAGGTAATTAATAACTCTGCCTCTCCTCGCAGACTCCGTCGTTCATAAAGGCACATCTCAAGAGTAAAATACTTCAGTAGTGCTCTTGCTGCAGGGGCAAACTAGTTCTGAATTTGTTCCTAGCCCAAATCCGTGGAGCTACACAGGATCAAGTAACAGAGTAGCTTTCCTATCATTAAACTCCCACCGAAGTGTGGCTAAGCCTGTGGATGAAGGAGCCCTGGTGACAGAGGAAATTAAATTCCTCTCCTAGGGGCTCTCAGACAACTCTCATTCTCAGTGAGCAGAACAGGTGAGGAGCCATGTCCAGGGTTATTTTCAGGTCTATGCAAGTCTTTGGGAGAAAGAGCAGGTACTCACCCCCAGGACAAGGTAAGGATCTTCATATAAAAAGAAAAGGATACACACACCCCCGCGCGCACACACACACACTTTCAGAGCATGAAACAAAAAGAGAAGGACATCTGGCCGGTACATACAGGCAAAACCAAAAAAAGTTCCTATTGAGCTTTCGCGTCATGATTATTGGCCTGAAAATGTGTTTAATTCACCTTCACTTTTGCGATTTTATTTGACACATAATCCTTGTACATATTTATGAGGAAGGCGTTAGCAGCAGCAGCAGCAGCAGCAGCACTTTGCTGGGGAAGTCCCCTGAAACCGGTTAGGAACCCCAGCAAAACCTTGATTAACTTTGGATCTTCAGAGAAAACCGGGGGGG
>PVHX01002384.1:74299-123742 GCA_004024805.1 Geosciurus inauris | reverse complement strand
GCCGCCGCCCGAGTGGCCGGACAGCTGGGGCCTTGAGCGAGCCGCCAGGTCGCGGAACCCAGCTCTGTGGCCAGCCGAGAGCAGAAGGCAGGCGGGCGGCGCCGCGGCTTCTCCCGGGCAGCGCAGGAGAGGAACGAGCGGCGCGGGGCGCGGGCGCGGGCCAGGGTGGGTCTCACCACCGACGCTCGCACCGCGCCGCGCGGCCCGGAAGGCGCGCCGAGCACTCGGGGCTCCTGCACCAACTCTTAAGGCTCAAAAGAGAAAAAGAAAAACAAAAAAACCCCACTTCGGCGAACTTTCTCGCTTCCACGTAGGTCCAAACAGGGGAGCCGCGGGCGTGCGTGGACTTCGTGGAGGGCGCGGGAAGGACCCCCGACGCAGGGCCGGGGACCCACCGCGAGCAGGGCCGGAGGGGCTCTCCCAGCACCAGCTCGCCGACTTTTTAGGGCAAAGTGCGAGCAGGGGGTTTCCAGGGCTGCCCCAAATTCAGTATGTCTCGGGGGGTTACAGGGAAAAGGAGTCCCTGGACACCTCAAATGCAGGAATTGAGGCAGGAACGAAAACGGCGCATCCAGGACCCCCGATTCGGGGAGTGTGAGACTGAAAGCGAGCGGGACCCCCAGGGGTGCCCCGACTTCAGAACTTTCGGGAGTAAACGGCAGAGGACTCCCCGGTCGCCCCAGTCCGGGAGCCCGGGGTGGAAGTGTCGGGGTAAGTCCCCGGGCGGTCCCGCTCCTGGCTCGGGGTGCGGGGAGCGCAGTGACCGGTCCTCCCAAAGCTGGCGGGAGGGTCTCCGGGAGGCCGCACCCCAGGAAGTTTTGTAAAAAGTGAGGCGACGGGTCCCCACCTCACCGAGGTTGTTAAAAACAGGGAGGGGGCGTCGCTAGGGACCCCCAAACTCGGCGGCGCGTGGGGACCCGGGGCGCGGAGGCAGGTCCCGGGCGCGCCGTCCCGGGCGCTCGGGGAGCTCGGCAGGGTGCTCTCCCTGACCCCCGGCCCCCCGGGCGGGGTCCCCGCCGCCCCCCGCACTTCCCGGACGGTCGCATCGGTCACCTGGAGTTCGGGCCGGGAGTTCGGGCAGCGGCTCCCGCGGCGGCGGCGGCGGCTGCTGCGTGTTGGTCCCCGTTGGTAAGTAACAGTCTCCACGGCTACAGTCTCTATGGCGGCGGCGGTGGCGGCGGCGGCCGCTCCTCCTCCGGCTCCCGCCGCCCGCCCGCCCGGCTGCCTCGCGCCGCCCGCCCGCCGGCCGCGACGGGGCGGGGCGTTGTTACCGGCAACGGTTACCAGGCTCCACGCCCCACCCCCTCAACGGCCCGCCCACGCCCGCCTCCAACGGGCAAGGGGCGGAGCACGAGGTCTTGCGGAGTCTTATTGGATGCATGAGGTGCCTATTGCAGGGGGCGTTCCCAAGCGAGGAAGAGGGCGAGGCCGGGCCAATAGCCGCGAAGAAGGGCGGGGCCTGGCGGGAGGCGCGCGCGCCTGGGAGGGTTGGCGGCGGGGAGGCGCGCGGGCAGGGCTGGTGGCCGGTCCTGGGCGGGAGTCGGTGTTTCCTGGCACACGCGGCTTGGGTTTATTCCACAGGCGGAATGCCCCACATGTAGGCACAGTATGGCCAGAGGTCACCAAACTCTGGCCCGCTGTTTTTGATGCCTCATAAGTTGTGAATTTTAAGAGACATTTTTAACGTGATTTAAAAACAAATCAAAGAATTTTTTATGGCGTGTGAAAACTATAGAAAGCTGTATTTTATTTTTATTGACTCCAGAATTTTCAACTAGTGTAAATGTTAAGTAGCTAGGCGATCAGAGAGGGACAATGAAGGGCGGCTGGAAGCCACCGGGAGCCTTATCTGAAGGCTGGGGACTTGGTCTGATCAAACCTCCCCAGCTGATTACACCCCCGTGAGAAGAGCTATTGTTCCAAGATCATATCACACTCCACCAGGTGGCCTGGACCCATCCTTGTCACCTAAACTGCCACAACCCCCAATCTCCCTGGCAACCAAAACATCAAGACTCTCACAAAGAGAGCTTGCTGAGGGCTATTCAGAGGGCCATGAACCATTAAGGGACAGGAAATTGAGGCAAAAAACGGGGGACCCAATTTCCTTGATGCCTCCAAACACCGGGAGCTCCAGCCAGCCTCCCCTGGAGGCCATCTATGCGGTTCCTGTGCTGTCAGTCAAAGGGTGGGCCTGGGAGGACTCTCTGGAAACTTCCCTGGGACCTCCCCACCCAGTAAAACTGGAAGGCAGGAGGGGCACTCTAGCCCTGTCCCCTCTGAGAGGACCCACACTCTCCTTTGAGCGTCTCCTTTTCCCCCTTCCCATCCCTTCTAATAAACTCATGCCTGTTACTCTGAGCAGGTGTCTGAACCCATTCTGGCTTGATTGCAAGAATAAGGGTGAAGAGGGTGGCGTCTGGCTGCCTGAGTTCTGTGGCAGGCCTCTGACTTGTAACATGAAGATTGGCAAACTGTAGACTCAGGTCACATTCGGCCTGCTCTGTTTCTAAATAAAGTTTTATTGGAACACAGCCCTGTGCTTTCCTCTGAGCACTGTGAAAAAATGCTTTGACATTGTAGGGCAGGGTAATGGAGGATTGGGTGAAGCCTGTAAGTGAAGCCTAAACTATTTATTCTCTGGCCCTTTACTGGAAGTGTTCACCAAACTAGGTGCCTTTCCCAAGGTAGCAGGTTCAGTTATGAACACAACAAACAATGCGACCCTCATGGAGCTTTTATTTCAGGGGTGGGGGACATTGACGATAAACAAAATAAGTAAAGAAACATGTACAGGATTTTAGAAGAAGGAGCTGGAACTCAAAGGGCAGCTTCTGAGAAGAGGCAGGCAGGGCAATTCAAGGCCTCAGACATATTCATTCAACAGGTAATGTTAGTGAGTATCAGCTAAGCTGTCTCCATGTGCCAGAAGATGATCTAAGCATTCTTTCTATGCTATCTCATTAAATTTTACATTCACATCCTGAGTAAAACATCAGGTACTATCCCCATTTTACAGATCTGGAATCTGAGGCCCAGGGAAAAGTGAGAAAATTTGCCCAATGTCAAACAACACGTAAAGGATTCAAACCCCAGCATCCTAGCACCAAATTCCACACTTCTTTTGTTTATTGGGTTTCTGTTTGTTTGCTGTGCTGGGAATCTAACCTATGGTCTTCCACATGCCAGGCAAATGCTTTACCACTGAACCTCGTTCCCAGCCCCTAAGCCCACACTCTTGACCACTAGAACAGTGGCTTTCAAACATCTTTGATCACAGCACACAGCAGGAAATACATTTTACGCAGAGACCCAGTCCACACAAAAGCATCTGTAACTAACAAATGTTCCTGTTAGGCGAGTTTGGGGTGGCTGCAGGGAAGGAAGCATCAAGCAGCCCGCATGTGCAAAAGAACAACCAATCAGATGCTGACACGTAAGCAGTAAAGGCATCTCCTACCAATCAGTGGACTTCTACTCATCCTAGAAGAACTCTGACCTCAGCAGGATCCCCTGACCAACCCCAGGGGAACACGGGACTCCAGATACCTCCTTTTCCTGCCCCAAACCCTCCCCTTCCTGTCCAGGGCCCTTAATATTTCTATACCACGGAGCACGTGTGCCATTCTCCTGGACCCGCTCTGTTGGACTGGGGAGTTTCTCCCGGGAGCATACCTCATTAAAGCCTTGCTCAGCGGTTTTAATTTGCCTCTGTTTGGTCATCTGGCTTTACAGTTCCTTCCACTCAAATTGTACCCTTTAGGTTATCTCTGGGGTTTAGAATTGGTTGGAGTATGTTCCCCAAGGAGTCACATGAGGGAGGCTTGGTCCTCAATGTGATGATGCTGGAAAGTGGCACAACCTTTAAAAAGTGGGACTTGATGGGGCTGGGGTTGTAGCCCAGTGGTAGCGTGCTCACCTAGCACGTGTGAGGCACTGGGTTTGATTCTCAGCACCACATAAAAATAAAATAAAGATATTCTGTCCACCTACAACTAAAAAATAAATATTTTTTTTAAAAAAGTGGGACTTGACGCAGGCTACTTAGGTCACTGAGGTGCTGCCCTTGAAAGAGATTGATGCTGGTCTCAGAGTGAATTAGTTGTTCTCCCAAGAGGAAGTTGTAAAAAGGCAGGACTGACTCCTGAATCTGTCTCTCTACTGCCACGTAATCTCTCTCCCTTATATGTGCTCCTGTTGTGATGCCATCTGCCATTATGTCACCCATCCTGTGATGAGCCAAGGGAGGGCCATCACCAGAGCCTGAACTAATGGAGCATGCTGATCTTAGATTTTCAACTTCCACAACTGTGAGCTAAATAAACCTCTTTTGTTTATAAGTTAACCAGCCTTGGGTATTTTGTAATAGCAACACAAAATGGACTAATACATGAATGCACTCTGATAGTTTCTTTTCTATTTCATTTTAATTAAAATGTTACTAATGGTTTGCTAACTTGATTTCACCCTCTTTTAATGGGTTGCTTCTTGCAAATTTTCATGTGAGTGAGTCTTAAACTTAAGCAGACCTCAGTAATTAGTCCTTTTCACTCAATTATTAATTTTGTCTAAATACTTATCTTCTACTAATTGTACTTCGTAAAGACTCTACTGTAAATTAAATACTATTTTTCTATTTGCATTGCTTATAGGAAGGGTGATACAGTGACTTGGGGATGGTGAGTGGGTGGAGCTAATCCTAGATAGAGCAGCTAGGGATGACCTCTCTAGGGAGATCAACCATCTTATTTGGCCTAAAAATGAGGGGTTTTCCAGGACATGGGAAATCCCCAGATGAAGTGGGGAGAGTTTGTCTCCCCGGGCCTCCCTGAAAAGGTGACATCTGAACCGCCGCTATGATAATGATGAACAAGAGAAGACAAATTTGCATTCAGGATCCCTGGGTGGGATCATGTGGAAGGACAGGGAGCCGTCCTTGGGGGGTGGACCAGAGTCGGGGGGGCTGTGAGTGGGCTGCATGGTCAGCCAGGGAGCCAGAGGGTGGCCGCAGGCCTTTCACTTGAGGCTCAGGCCGCGGGCAGGAGGCCTCATCAGATCTGGAATCCAGTAGAGGGTCTCAAGCAGGGGGAAATGGCATCTGATTGGGAATTTTAAAAGCTCAGTTGGAGCGCTGCTTGGGTGTGTGCACACTCTGATAGTATCTTTTCTATTTCATATTAATTAAAATGCTACTAGTGGTTTGCTAACTTACACTCTCTTACAAGAGAGTGTAAGTGACAGAGAGGGTGTAGGTGTCTGGCCCAGTTATCCTGGGCTGGAAAGCGGGGCAGCTTGGATGTACCTCCTTGCAGTGGAGGTTCACATAGCGAACCTCGGAGAACATTGTCATGTAGCAGATGTAGGGGACAGGGATAAGGTTCTATGGTGGGGCAGGGGTAGCTGCTTTGTATAGCCAGTCTGCTGAATCTCTTGTTTTGGAAACATAAATCTGTCCCAATGTGATGGATACAGTCAGCTGGCCACCCTCCTCCTCTGAGGGTTCCACATTCATGGACTTGACCAACTACCAGGAGAAAATGTTTGGGGAGAAAAATTCCAGAATGTTCCCTAAAGCTTGAAATTTCCAAGCACTGAGCACTACGCGGGGCCCACGTCCAAGAAGTGACGTGCAGACAGAACTGCCACAGCCTCCCAGCCACTCAGGGGTCCTCGTTCTCTCTCTAGCGCTCATCCTTCGAGCACCTCTGTAGCCCACGGTGTCCATGAGCTACGCACTGGGACCTAGGATGGTTGCACCTGTACGGAGCAGGTATAGACCTTTTTCTTGTCATTTTCCATAAACTGTACCACGTGACCACTATGCACGTGGCATTTGCATCACATGATTACAAGTCTACACATTGTGCCATTTATAGAAGGAACTGGAGCATGGGGGGACTGGGGCAGCCATAGGAAAACCTGGAACTGATCCCCATGGATACCTTGGGGTGACTCTAATCGGAAACAGTCTGACCACAACATGAATTTCACCTTTGCTCATGTGCCATTTCCTCTGGAAGAAATACGGGTGAATATAGAAAGTGCCTCTGTCTAGCCTGTAATCCTAGCTCTTAGGAGGCTGAGACAGGAGGATCGCGAGTTCAAAGCCAGCCTCAGCAACAGCGAGGCACTAAGCAACTCAGTGAGACCCTGTCTCTACATAAAACACAAAATAGGGCTGGGGATGTGGCTCAGTGGTCGAGTGCCCCTGAGTTCAATCCCCAGTACCAAAAAAAAAAGAAAGTGCCTCTGTCTGGACCAAGCCATGTAGAAAGACACAGAGCACACACAAACACACACCTCGAACACCTCCCAGCTGCCCAGGCACTTCACGTGTCCCCATCCACAGCCCTCCAGAAGCACAGGATTTTTTTGTGTGTTTGTTTGTTTGTTTTTGGTCCTGGGGATTGAACTCAGGGGCACTCGACCACTGAACCACCTCCCCAGCCCTATTTTGTAATTTATTTAGAGACAGGATTTCACTGAGTTGCTTAGTGCCTCGCTTTTACTGAGGCTGACTTTGAACTTGCCAATCTCCTGCCTCAGCCTTCTGAGCTACTGGGATTACAGGCATGCGCCACTGCACCCAGCCAGAAGCAAAGTTTTCGTGCATTTCTTAACCATTTATTTATTTATTTATTTATTTATTTTTTAAATATTTTTTTAGTTGTAGATGGATCTTTATTTTATTTGTTTGTTATTTATATGTGGTACTGAGGATCGAACCCAGGGCCTCATGCATGCTAGGCAACCACTCTACCACTGAGCTACAGCCCCAGCCCCATTTCTTAACCATTTAAAATGTGCAAAACTCCACCACATTAAAGGCAAAATCATGAGCTAAATTAGAAAACATTTTGAAATGAATGAAATAAACCCAAAGATACCAAGATTTATGGGCTGCAGCTACTGTAGAGAGAAATTTACAGCTGTAAAAACCCAGGTTAGTAAAGCAAGGTCTCAAGTCATTTTCCAGCTTAAGAAAATGCAAAAAGAAGAATGAATTAAACCCAACAATAGCAGAATGGAGGAAATAACAAAGAAAATGATCGAGATAAAATACAAAATACAAAGCAAATAGGCAACAACATTACAAGTTGGTTCTTTCAAAAGATCAAAATGAACAAATATTTAATTAGATGGACCAAGAAAAGAAATGTGAGAAGATGCAAATTACTAACACAAGGAAAGAATGACAGGACATCACTACCAAGGAAATATTACAGAATAAAATTCTGTGTTACAGAAATAAAAAGAATGATAAAGTACTACTATGAACAAGTATCTGCCAGATATCCTAAATGACACCTAATAACCAATAAATCACATAGATGAAATGAACAAATTCCTACAAAGATGCAAAGTACCCAAATTGACAAAAGAAGAATTCAAGGATCTGAGTAGATCTATAACAAGTAAAGAAATCAAACAGTAGTTTTTAAAAACCTCCACACCAAAAAGGACCAGATGGCTTCACTGGCGAATTTTACAAATGTTTAAAGACTTGGTACCAAGTCCCTTACAAGCTAGTCTTAAAAACAGAAGAGGATGGAACTTCCCACACCTCCCAATTTATTCCAGTAAGCTGGTATTATTCAGAAAGCAAAACAACACAAAGATATCTCAAGAAAACTGTAGACAGATAGCATTTATAGTTATAAAGAGCTTCAGTGAAATACTACAAGCCAAATCCAAGGGTATAAAAACACCACGACCACGTGGGATTTATCACAAGGATGCAAGTCTTGTTGGTTCAATATTTTTAAAAAATCATCATCTTAGTAGAACAGAGGTCAAAAACTAGAGGGCCATTCCAACGATGCTGAAAAAGCATTGGACAAAATCCAACCCCGTTTTATGACAAAATCACTCAACAAACTAGACATAGAAGAGAACTTGTTCAACCTGATAAAGAGCAGCTACAAAAACCCCACAGTGAACACGACATTTAATGGTGCAAAAGTGAATGTGTTCCCCTGAGATCAGAAACAAGGCAAACATGTGCACCCTCACCACTTCTAGTTGACATTTCACTGAAAGATCTATCCAGGGCAATCAGGCAAAGAAAAGAAATAAAAGCCAACCAGATTGGAAAGGAAGAAATAAAACTATCTGAATTGGAGATTATTTGATCTTGTATGTGGAAAATTCTAACAAACTCACTCAAAAGTTATAAGAATTAATAAACCATTTCAGCAAGGTTCTAGAATTAAAAAATCAATATTAAAACACAATTTTAAGCCAGGCGCTGTAGCGCAAACCTGTAATCCCAGCACTTTGGGAGGCTGAGACAGGAGAATTGCAAGTTCAAAGCCAGTCTCAGCAACGGTGAGGCGCTAAGCAACTCAGTGAGACCCTGTCCCTACATAAAACACAAAATAGGGCTGGGGATGTGGCTCAGTGGTCGAGTGCCTCTGAGTTCAATCTCCAGTACCAAAAAAAACCCCCAAAACTACAATTTTATTTCTATACACTGGCAATGAATGATCCCTAAATAAGAATATGTCAAACATAAAAAGAATAAAACAGGAATAAATTTCATTAAGAAGGTGCAAGGGGCTGGAACTGTGGCTCAGTGGTAGAGTGCTTGCCTCGCATGCATGAGGCACTGGGTTCGATCCTCAGCACCACATAAAAATAAATAAATAAAATACATTGTGTCCATCTACAACTAAAAAAAAAAGCTTAAAGAAAGAAGGCACAAGACCTATATACTAAAAAATTACAAAGCATCATTGAAATAAATTAAGAACACTCAAATAAGTGGACAGACATCCCATGTTAATGGATCAGTATCCTTAATAGCTTTAAGATGGTAATGTGGGCTGGGGTTGTGGCTCAGTGGTAGAGCGCTTGCCTAGCATGTGTAAGGCACTGGGTTCAATTCTCAAATAAAGGTCCATTGACAACTAAAAAATATTTTTAAAAAAAGATGGTAATGTGCCCCAAATTGATCTTCAGACTGCATGTAAACTCTATCAAAATCCAACTGGCTACTTTGCAGAAACTGACACACTGGCTCTAAGTTTCATGTAGAAATACGAGGAACTCAGAATAGCTCAAACAATTTTTTAAAAGAACAAAATTGAAGAACTCACACTTCTGTATTTTAAAACTTACTGACATAAGGTTAGACCTATAGATAAATGGGATAGCTTTTAAACTCCAGATAGAAAACCTTACATGTGTAGTCAGTTGATTTATAACAAGGTATCAAGACCATTCAAAGGCATAAGAATAATCTCTTTGACTAATGGTGCTAGGACAACTGACATCCACATGTAGAATAACGCAGTTGGAACCCTACCTCACACCATACGCAAAAATTAACTTAAAATACATCATAGAGGGCTGGGATTGTAGCTCAGCGGTAGAGCGCTTGCCTCGCATGCGTGAGGCCCTGGGTTCGATCCTCAGCACCACATACAAAGCAATAAAATAAAGACATTGTGTCCATCTACAACTAAAAAAATACATCATAGAACTAAATGTAAAAACTAAAACTCTTACAAGAAGATATAGGGCTTCATCTCCATAATCCTGGTTTGGCAATAGCTTCTTTTTTTAAAAAAAGTATTTTTTTTAAATTTTGTTTCCAAACCTTTTATTTTTTATTTATTTATATATTTTGTATGTGGTGCTGAGGATCAAACCCAGTGCCTCACGCGTGCAAGGCAGGCGCTCTACCACTGAGCCACAACCCCAGCCCCTGGCAATAGCTTCTTAAGTGTGATACCAAAAGCATAGGTAAGAAGAAAATAGATAAATTGGGCATCATTGAATAAAAAAAAACATGTTTTTGCTTCAAAGGACACTTTTTTTTTTTTTTTTTTTGGTACTGAAGACTGAACTCAGCAGCACTTGACCACTGAGCCACATTCCAGCCCTATTTTGTGTTTTATGTAGAAACAGGGTCTCACTGAGTTGCTTAGCGCCTCGCCCTTGCTGAGGCTGGCTTTGAACTTGCGATTCTCCTGTCTCAGCCTCCCTGAGTGCTGGGATTACAGGCGTGTGCCACCGTGCCCAGCTGAAAATCATAAATTTTATGAGGGACTCAGATGCATAATATATAAAGAATTCTTGCAGCTCAACAGTAAAAACACAAGCCAATTAAAAACGAAGAAATATTTGAATAGACATTTCTTCAGTGATGATAAACAAATGTACAGTAAGCACTTGAAAAAAAAAAACACTCAGAATCATTCACCATCAGGAACAAATCAACCAAACCACCACGAGACGCCACTCATACCCACCAAGATGGCCATAATAAACAAAGACAGATAATAGCAAGAGTAGGCGAAGATGTGGAGAAGTTTGAATACTCACATGATACTAGTGGAAATAGAAAATGGTACAGCCACTTAGGAAAACAGTGTGGCATTTCCTAAAAGAGTTAAGCATGGAGTTATCATACGATCCAGCCATTCCAGTCCTACACTATTTTTCTCATTTTGTGTGTTGTCTTACTAATTTCTTGAAGATGTCCTTTGAAGCAGAAATTTTTTTGACTCAATGATGCCCAATTCATCTATTTTCTTTTTACCTGTGCTTTTGGTATCACACTTAAGAAATGAAGACACATGTCCACACAAAAGCTTGTACACAAATGTTGGTAGTGGCATTTTTCACAATGGACAATTAGTAGAAATAATTTGAATGCCCACCAACAAATGAACAGATCAATAAAATATGGCATATCCATACAAACGAATACTGTTCGGTAATAAAAATGAAACACTGGGGCTGGGGTTATGGCGCAGTGGTAGCGTGCTTGCCTAGCACGCGTGAGGCACTGGGTTCGATCCTCAGCACCACATAAAAATAAAATAAAGATATTCTGTCCACCTACAACTAAAAAAATCAATAAATATTTTTTAAAAAATGAAACACTGATACAACATGGATTGATCTGCATTCTTGGTGGAGGCTGCTTGTCACAGAGGATCTCAGCCTCAGCCTGCAGGACTTCATTTGTATGAAGTGTCTGGAGCGTCACCTGCATGGATACAGCAAATGGCTGAGGAGAGAGGGGATGGAGGGACCGCTAAGGCTTCCGGGGTTTCTGTCACTGGTCGTGGTGATGGTTGCACCAACCTATAAACATACTAAAAGCCCACTGAATGATGTAGTTTAAGAGCTGAGTTTGGTGGTATGTGAAATATACCCAATAACACTACCATCTAAGAAGCCTGCTGCAGGGCTGAGGATGTGGCTCAGTCGGCACAGTGCTCGCCTGCCATACCCAAAGCTCGGGGCTCAGTCCCCAGCACTATGAAAACGAAAAAGAAGCCCCACTGAGGTCCTGTTATGCCTTTTAGTGTGATGTCACTCACCCCACTTTAGCCGCGGCACTGAGCGCATTCCCGGTGCTGAGCAGCCTCTCGTCTCCCCATGTGACACACACTCCTGTGCCCTCTTCCAGCCCTCGGTGAGTACCACTCTACTTTCTGCGGCTCGCCTGTCCTGGGGACCTCGAGAGTTTGTCCTTGGGGTAGGAGGACTGGCTTTTTTCCTGCTAACATAAAGCCTTCAAGGTTCCCCGTGATGTGGCAGGTGTCAGAGCTTTGGTCCTTCTTAAGGCTGATGGCACTTGGGTGTAGGCGTGGAGCACGCCTCGTGCATCCGCTCATTCCTGCAGGGACGTGGGGTGTCTGCAGCGCGGACTCCTGGGAACACGGGTGGCCAAGGACTTCCTCAAGATTCCGCCAGTTCTTCCGTCGCCCTCGGTGCTCGGGCTTGTTGGGCAGAAACACGGAGGAAACGCAGAGGGACAGGTGTAATGCTGCGCTCGGAGGAGCGGTGCCCCTGCTCGGGGGCCAGGAGGGCGGCGTGGGGCTCCTGCGAGGCCCTGTTGGCTCTCCTTTGCATGCGTTTCCTTCAGGAAGCTTCCACTTGGCCTCACGCTCTGCTCAGTCCCTGTGGGCTCCCCAGGCCCCCTCCGTGGTCCAAGCAAAGCCTATCAAGGGAAGTGTCTCGCTCAGCCGACAGGGGACAACCAGGCAGACCGGAGCAAGGCAGCCGGTCCTCAGCTCCCGAGTGGGTGGAGCCACGTCCTGGTCAGAGGGCTTCCCGCCTCAAGGAGCTGCTACGAGCATCTTGGAGAACCCTCCCCAAAGGACCTTGCTGGGCACAGCTTGGAGGGAAGTGGCAGAGCCAAAATCGCCATTGAGGACAGTCTGCAGAGAAACTGGAGAGTGGAGGTCCGGGTGTGGAGGAGGGAAGGGGTATACACAAGGCAACGTCCTGCTTCCTGGTCCTCTCACCAGAGGCTCTCAGGCAGGTGACACCAAGGAGGAATCATTTGTGGGGTGACCAACTCACCCAGTTTCCTTGGTACTTTCCCACTTTTAAGACCGAAAGTTCCAGTTCCTCAAAAAGTTCCACCTGTAGCCACCATAAGACCCAGCAGTTCCATCCTGGGATCTGCCCACAGGCACTGAGAAGGTGTCTACGCAGGACTCAGCCAGGATGTCCAACGGCCTGAGTCCTAACAGCCCAGAACCGGGAATGACCCCAATACCCGCCCACAGATGAAGGGACACAGTGTGATCTATCTGCACGACGAAAAATTCTGTGGCCATAAGAAAGACATGGAGCCTGAAGGCAGGTGTGTGTGAGGAGTTCCACATGCCTGCACTCTGGCTGTGACATCATGTGAGGGCAGGTGTGCACGGTCATTCCCAGTGTCATGTCGTGACTCTACAAGCTTGAGATTTCAGAGCAGTTTGGATTTTGGATTTTCAGATAAGAGACACTCAAGGTGTACTACCTTTATAAGTCAATATGTGTGCTTTTATTGAATGCCTACTGTATGCCAGGAAATTCTCTCATCACTTTGCCAATGCAAATTAATTTCATCTGCATGAAAATTCTCACACTCTTGGTCCCATTTACATGTGAGGGCACTGAGTGTATTCGTTATTTACTGTTGTGTAACAAATCACCCTCAAAACAACATTCCTTATCTCTCGGGGTTTCTGTGGGTCTGGAAGCTGCTCACAGTGTAGTAGGCTGGTTCTAGCTTCATGATCTCCCATGAGGCCATGGCTGAGTTCTTAGCTAGCTTTGCATTCTCCTCCAGAGGCTTGGCTGGAGGCAGATTTGCCCTTTCTCTTCCTTCCTTCTCTCCCCCCTCCTCGTTTCTTTCCCCTTTCTTTTTTAAAATTGTGCTAAGAACACTTAACATGAGATGCACCCTCTTAATGAAATTTTAAATGCACAATGTGGTACAGTTGTCCCTCTGCATCTTGAGGGCATTGGTCCCAGGACCCCCTGCAGATACCAAAATTCATGGATACTCAAGGCCGTCATTTAAAATGGTGTGGCAAGGGCTGAGGTTGTGGCTCAGTGGTAGAGCACTTGCCTTGCATGTGTGAGGCCCTGGGTTCAATTCTCAGCACTGCATATAAATAAATGAATAAAATAAAGGTCTATCAACAACTAAAAAATATATTAAAAAATAAAATAAATTTATTAAAAAATAAAATGGTGTGGCAAGCCGGGCGCGGTGGCACACGCCTGTAATCCCAGCACTTCGGGAGGCTGAGACAGGAGGACCATGATTTCCAAGCCAGCCTCAGCAACAGTGAGGCAATGAGAAACTCAGTGAGACCCTGTCTCTACATAAAACACAAAATAGGGCTGGGGATGTGGCCCCGTGGGTAAGTACCCCTGAGTTCAGTCCCTGGTACCAGAAAAATAAAATGACATGTCATTTGCACAGAACCTATACACATCCTCTTGTAGACTCTAAATAATCTGTAGATGATTTATAACACCTGATACAATGTACATGTTATGTACACAGTTGTTACATTGTATGGTGTTGGGAATAAGGATAAGAAAAAATGTATCTGTTAAGTACAGGTGAAATTTTAAAAAATACATATTTTCCAACAGGATGTGTTGAATCTGTACATGCAAAACCCATAGACTTTGGGCTGGGGTTGTGGCTCAGGGGTAGAGCACTTGCCTAATACGCGTGAGGCACTGGGTTTTATCCTCAGCACCATATAAAAATAAAAATATAAAATAAAAAAGAATTTTAAAAACCCCATAGGTGTGGGGAACTGGCTGCCTTGAGCACTACAGGTGCAATGTTATAAAGCAGATCTCCAAAACAGATTCATCTTGTAAAACCGCATCTGTCCACTCATTGAACAGCACCTCCTTGTGGAGCAGACTTTGCTTCTCACTCGTGTGGGGTGCTTGGTAGGCCTCCCTCCCTGGAGAGCTATTAGCTGGAGGTGTCAGCTCTTTGCCACACAAGCTTTCCAACGAGCAGCTTGAGTGTCCTCGTGACCTGGCAGCTGGCTTCCCCCATGCGCCCAAGATGGACGTCACAGTCTTTATGACCGAGTCTCAGTAGTGACATCCCAGCCCTTCTGACTTCTTGATTAGAAGTGAGTCACTAGGTCTACCTCATGGTCAAAGAGAGGGGATTATGTAAAGATGTGACTATGGGCAAGTGAGGATCAGGGGGCATTTTGGAAGCTGCCTGCCACACTGGGGTACAGAATCGTTTATTTGCTTGCCCACGCTTACAGAGCTAGCTAATGAGGAGCTAGCTAATTTTGCCAACCCAAAATATATCAGCGGGGCATATTGATTAGTTTGAGCTGAGAACAATGGAGAAATTGCAATTGCAGAAAAGGCTATCTGACCTTCCTTCCTACATGTTGCAGGTCATAATGACTTGGGGGGGCACTCTCCCCACACCAGAGGGAGGAACAGTCCTTATCATTGGAGGCTGGGCTGAGCGTAGGCCCTGCAATGGAGCTGTGTAAACTCGCTGGAGGCATGCTTATCTTCCACTGGTTTTTTTTTTAAAAACATTTTTAGATGTCGCTAGACCTTTAATATTTATTTGTTTATTTTTATGTGGTGCTGAGAATCGAACCCAGTTCCACTGGCTTTACCTCCCCATCTACCTTCTCCTGGCTTGCTTGGAAAGCACTGCTCCTGGTACAGAAATCTCTCTGCCCTGCCATTGCCTCACAGATTTACTGTTCATTGTCTAAAGGGCAGAAGTGCATCTTGTTTGGGACATGGCTTTGGATAGTCTCTCTCTGTGGGAATCTAATGTACATGCAAAATTAATAAAATGCATGCACTTTGCTCTTGTTAAACTTCCTCATGTTCATTTGGCTCCTGGACCCTGAGGAAGACCCACCTAAAATCTAAGATAGTTGGAGGTGAGTATTTGCCCTTCCACACTGACAGATTGAAAAGCTGAAGTGTGCCCTCGGGCATAGACCTCCCCTGCAGCTGTACTGCAGCTGTACTGCACATACCTCCCCGAGGTGCCTTTGCCAGTGTTTGGTACTGGGGATTGAACCCTGAGCCCCGCCATGGCCATCTTTTTATTTTGAGACAAGTTCTCACTAAATTGCTGAGGCTGGCCTCAAACGTTGATCCTCCCTCCTCAGCCTCCCAAGTCGCTGGAAGGACAGACACCACCGTGCCCGGCTCCCGTGCACTTTTTCAACACACTCATGTATGCAGAGGATATTTCTGGAGAAATAATAAACATAATTTAAGACTCTCCGTCACAGTGAGAAGTAGGCTTGACTGTGAATGAAGGTAATTCCATGCTGTGGACTGTGTACGTTTCTGCGTGTATTTACCAGATACCAACATTACCTTTCGGATTAATTTCTTTTTGCCAGAAAACCCCAAAGACGTGACGAAATAAAAACATGCTAAAATAGAAAATAAAAATTGAACAAAAGGCGTTAGCGTGTGCCAGGAAAACATTAGCCCAGGACGGAAAACAAGACGGGGACAAGCACATGAGAGGCCTGTGCCCCTGAGGGCCTCCCACCTCTCCTAGAGAAGACCGGCCTTCATGGTTGTTGAAACTTTTTCTCCCCAGATGGGCTTCTTCCTAATTGCCTGTTTTTATTTCACTAATGACTGTTAATTAAACAGTGGTTGTTAGAACTTTACAAGCCATTTGTGCCCAGAGGGGTGGCTTGGAGAGCCTCTTCCTCCGCTCAGGCCTCAGCGTAGCATCTGATCCTCTGAAGAGTAGAATCAAAGGACGATTTCCACAGTGACAGGGCTTCTGAATAGCGGATGTGCCTGGAAAGCACCTGAATGCTGCAGACATCTTTTATTTGTGTTATGGCTTTCTTGACACCCTCTCACATTTCTCTGCGACACCAAATCATTTCCATAGCAAACTGTCATGACCCCACCAGCCTTCAAAGGGGCAGGCTGATTGTGCATCAAATGCATTTTTTTTTTTAAAAAATGCACACATTTTCTTTTAGCCAAATGTATCATTAAACACTTCTAGGCAACCAGGGAGGTGGGGGTGGAATGGCTGCGCTTCTGTTCCAAGCCGACTGCTAATGGAAGGGAAGGAGAGAAAGAGATGGAAGGAAAGAAGGAAGGAAAGGAAAGGAGAGAGGAAAGAAAACGAAGAGGGAGAATTGGAAAGAAAATAAAAGAGAAGAAGAGAAGAAAAGAGGCTTTAAAAAGAAAAAAACAGGAAAAGAAACAAAGTTTCAATAGCAACAGCTTTCTGGAGCAGCCTGTGAAGTGCAGCCAGCCAGGTGCAACGTCAAGTGCATGCAGTGCGCTCCATCTGCTCAGGCCCCTCGCATCCACAGATTCAACCTTCCTGGATCGACAGCTTCTGGAGACATCCCAGAGAGCTTGATATCTGTCTTTGTCCATTTTCAGTTTCTATAACAAAATACCTGAGACCGGATTATTTGTGAACAACAGAATATTTTTTGGCGCACGGTCCGGAGCCTGATGTGTCTGAGAGCGCGGCTCGGCCCGTCCTCAGCCTCTGGTGCGGCCTTCTTGGTGGGGAAGGCATGCAGCATGGTGGGGCATCACTTGGTGAGGCAAAGCAAAAGGACGAGCTCACCTCTCTTCTTGGAAAGCCACCAATCCCCTCATGGAGGCCCCGCCCTCATGACCTCATCTAATCCTAATCTCCTCCTATAGGTCCCACCTCCAAATGCCATTAGTGACTGTGTAGTCCACAGCCCGGTGCTAGCACAGTGGGATAGGTTGCTGAGAGACCAAAAAAGACACTGGAGATGGAGTGTGAGATGTTAGGCTTATTGAGGAATGCCCTCTGGGGAAGGTCTGGTGGCAGGGGACCGGACAGGTGTTGCACCAGAGCATCCAGTGGTGGTGGGCTCAACAAGTGCTTCTCCAGAAGGTTAGTGGCCACGGGTTGGACCAATGCACCCCATCCCGCATGGTGCCTCTGTGCTTTGCCAGAAAACAGGGTGGCCACCCAAATGAGCACTTCCCTCTCCACGGGGCTTTGATCTGCATCAGTTCCCCTGGGAGAGGGGTTTAGAAGTGGGGTGGCAGAAGGAACGTTGTCATTAGTTTGCTTCGTTTCCTTCTCTTGTATGACCAGCGTCTAAGTAGAAGCTGTCCTGACATGTACGGAAGAAAGCAGTGCCTCCAGATGACACGAGTTTGCCCCGTTTACAATACACATGGGAAAGAGCCAGTGTGCTACCCGCGCTCCAGACCCACACTAACTTCAAGGACACAGGCCCACTCTCACTGGTCTCCAAACTTGACTCGGTTCCAGGGAATGGAAAGGGGCATTTTAGGGACATGGTGTTTTACTATCGTCCTTTTCTTTAAGGATGACACAGTATGAATTTGGGGGGTTAAGCTTCCAACACTTGAACTTTTAGAGAACACACTCAAATCACAGCAAGGTTCAACGGCCCCTGCCCAGGGAGATGACCCAGCTCTCAGGTGACTCGCTCCTTTCCAGTTTCCAGGGTGAGCCCCTGGAGTTCAGTTCATTTGGCCCTGGCACTGGGCACAGGGGGTCTTCTGGGGTCTGCTGAATTGAGGTAGATGGGTTTTGCCTACTGGGTGCTTCTTTTCCAGCAGCTGCTGTCCATGTGTGATATCATTTCTGTGTCAGTCCTTGCTCAATCAAAAGCTAATCAGTGGCTTAGGATAGACACCACTGTTCCACTTGGAGGAGGTGCCTCAACCATCCCAAGATCCCTGACCTCAGATCTGTGTAGGGAGAGCTCATAGAAGGAAAGGGATGACCACAGGGGTTTGGGAGTGACCAGCTAAGGGTCCTCAGGGCAGGGCTAGAGGTGGTGAGTGCCCATATCACCTTACCCGGGCTCAGTAAGATCCAGGTAAAATAAACTTAGTCAGATTTTCATCACTATGACCAAAAGGCCTGACAAGAACAACTTAGAGGAGGAAAAGGTTTACTTTGGACTCAAAGTTTCAGAGGTTCAGTCCATGAGCATCTGACTCCATTGCTCTGAGCTTGAGATGAGGCAGAACATTTTGGCGGAAGGGCATGGTGGAGGAAAGCTGCTTGGCTCATGGCTGCCAGGACGCAGAGAGAACCAGCAAAGTGTGGGGGACAGATATAAACCCCAAAGGCACATCCCCAGTGATCTACTTCCTCCAGCCATTCCCTACCTGCCTACAGTTACCACCCAGTTAGCCCACCCAAATTGTTAATCCATCAAGTGGATTAATCCACTGATTAGGTTACAGATTTCCTGATCAAACCATTTCACCTCTGAACATTCCTTCATTAGCACAGGAATTTAGGGGAATACCTCACATCCAAATATAACATTCTGCCCTGGTCCCTCAAAGCTTATATCCCTTTACAATGCAAAATGCATCCATTCAGTCCATCGCCAAGAATCTCCATAGTCTTAACAGTTCCAGCATTGCCCAAAAGTCCAAGTTCAAAGTTTCCTCTGATACTCAAAGCAAACTATTGTCGATGAGTTTAAAAATCAAAAGCAAATTACATATATCCCATATAGAGTGGCACAGAGTAAACATTCTCATTCTAAAAGACAGAATAGGGGCATAGAAAGAAAGAGTGGAACCAAAGTCAGACCCAAGCCCAGCTGGGAAAACATTAGGTCCTATAACTGCAAGTCTGGCATCCGGGACACATAATGGTGAGAATCCTGGAAAAGAACTTGGCAGGCACCCGTGTGCAAGCACTATGTCCCCAAGGTCTCTTCTCAAGGGAGGTTTTGTTTTTATACCCTTGAGTCTGCCATGGGTATGACCTTACTGATTCCTGATATTTCCTCAAGGTGTCTTTCTAATTGTCTCTGTGCAAAGTACTTAGTTTCTCTTTAGTGGTGATAATGTCTTCAACAACCACAACTTTCTTGGCACCAATTTCACATGTGTTCCTCTGAACAAGCTGCAAATTTTTTGAATCTTTCTTGTCTGCTTTCTGTTCCCAGTTATCACAGGAAATGTCTACAATCTGCCATCAAGACCCATACCACTGCGTGAATTCTCTGCTGCCTTGACATTTCCTCTACCAGATTAATTAGTCCATCACGTTTAAATTCAGATTCACACAGAATCTCAGGACTAGAACAAAATGTAGACAGGGTCTTTGCCAAAATATCACATGAATGGCCATCAGCCCCAGTCCTAACAGAGTCCCTGTTCCCCTCTGAAACCTCATGAGCACAGACTTAACTATCCACATTCTTATCGGTGCTGTTTTTTCCCCACCAGAATTGCCCATCAAGCTCTGCTTACAATAATCTGAAGGTTTTCCAGCCTGCATTTTCAAACTTTTCCAAACTCCTCCCACAAACCAGTTTCAAAGACTTCTGAGCCACACAGTGAGGTTAGTCACAGCAACGACCCAACTTCCTGGCACCAATTTCTGTGTTAGCCCGCTTTCCATTGCCCAGAACAAAATGTCTGACAGAACTTAGAAGAGGAAAATTTTGTTTTGGACACACAGTTTCAGAGGTTCGGTGCATGAATGACTGACTATTGCTCTGGGCCCGAGATGAGGCAGACCATCACGGCAGAAGGGCATGGTGGAGGAAAGCTGCTCAGATCATGACTGCCAGGAAGCACAGGAAACCAGCAAGCATCAGGGACAAAATATGAACCCAAAAGGTACAGCCCCAGTCACCTATTTGCCCAGCCATGCCTCTCCTGTCAACAGGTCCCACCCAGTTAGTTCTTCTAAAATATGAGTCCGGGTGGAGGTGGTGGCTCAGTGGTGGAGCGCTTGCCTAGCATGTGCGAGGCACTGGGTTCGATTCTCAGCACCGCATATAAATAGATAAAATAAAGGTCCGTCGACAACTAAAAAAGTGTTTAAAAATAAAATAAAATATCAGTCCATCAAGTGGATTAATCCATTCCTCAGGTTACAGCTCTACTAATTAAATCATGTCACCTCCGAGTTTTTGGAGGGACACCTCATATCCAAACCATAGCATCAAGGGGCTTCAGTGACATGCAGTTGCTGCCTTGGTCAGGGTCCTTGGGAACCAGATGAGAGGATTGAGACGACAAGGGCCTGTCTTAGGATGGACACTGGTGGAGAGGAAGGAATCACGAGGGGCAGAGAGACAGGAAGGAGGACTAGGGCTGCTCCCAGGGAAGAGCGGCTGCTGGGATGGCTCCTGAGTTGTCCTGAGTTGGGGTGAGGGGCAGGACATTACACCCTGGGCTGATCCAAGTTGTCCTAGGAAGGGAGTGGCAGCCTGGATGACAGGTGCGATTCAGGGGACTGAAGGGACAGACAGCAGAGGTCTGCTTTCAACAGCATTCCCAGAAGCCAGGAGCAAATCCTTCACACCTAAAGACCCCTAGGAAGCGTGGCAGTGTCCTCTCGGCCTTGCCCGGCCTAACTGGTATCATGTGCTGGCAGGTGTTTCCTGAGTTTCCTGTAGTGAGAGTGTGTGTGTGAATGTGTGCATGTGTGCGCTACCGTGTCTGTGGGTGTGTGTGTGTGCGACGGTGGGTACGAGTGTGTGCAGGTAGGTGTATGTGTCTGTGTGTCCAAGCACGTGTGACTATACAGCTGCATGCCGTGCACATGTGTGGGTGTGTGTGACTCTATGGGGTGCGTGTGTGTGCTGTGCACATGTGTGAGCGCATGCACTCATGGGAGGCATCTGTCACGTGTGTGGATGTGGCCTGTGTGTGTGAGGCAGGGCACTGTGGCAGAAGGTGGGGACAGCAGGGAGACATCTGTGCGTCCCGGGATGCAGCTCGTGGACCTTCTGCGGGTCAGCTCTGTGCGCCCCCTGGGCCTCTTCCCCCTGTGTTGGCATTCTGCATGGGTCCGGGCCTCCCCACTGTCCCCTTGAACGGACCTCGCCGGTCGCGCTTACCTTTATGCCTCTGGCACCTTGCACGGTGGCTGGCACTGGCGCTGCCATTCCCACGCACATGCAGAAAGCACATGCAGGCATGAACAATGAGTGAAAAGAGAGCAAGGGTCCCGGCGACCCCAGGAGCAGTTTCCTCGGGGGAGGGACAGGAAGCACTGCCAGTGATGTCACAAGGGACGGCTGGGATGGAAGGTTCTGGAAGGTTTAATGGGGTAGAAGACCTATTAGGGAGGGAGGGAAACTACCCCACGTCCTGCCTCCCTCCACCACCATCATCCCAGCCGGGCCCAGAGGGCTGGTCAGGGGCAGCACATGCCTGGGCTTCCAGGAGGGGGCACCTGCTCACTGTCTTTGCAGAAGGAAGCACCTGTGTGGTGCCATGTCCGAGCTCCCAGCACCTGGCCGTGATGGCCAGACCCACACCTGGTGAACAGCGGCTCGCAGTAAGGCTTTCTGGCAGGTCATGACTTGGTGTGTGGACACTTCTAGGGCAGTGCTGTGCTAGGGACACCATGCATGTCTGGTTTCATTGCTCTTGGGTGTTTTGCATTGACCAGAGTCCAGCTCTTGCTGGCCTCAGGGGCTTCCTCCTGCCCAGAACCCAGCTACTCTCTGCGGCTGCTGTTAGCTCTGTGTGCAGGGAAGACTCTGCTGGTCATGCTGCTGAGTCTCATCCAGGGTGTCCCCATGCCAGCATGCATGTGGTGACATGTGGGGCCGGTCGTTCCTGGTTGGAGGAAGGTGTCCTGGTCTCTGTGGGTGTTTTGCAGCATCTGCCTCCATCCAGTAGACACCAGTAGTGACCAAAGCTGCCCACACGCTGCCAGGTGTGTTCCTTCCGGGGGGACAGAATCTCAGGTGCATTGAACCAGCATATTCAGGTGTGTACTCACTCAGTTCACACTGATTGTGACAGGTATTGGGTGGGGTGTTAGGAGTTAATGATCAACAAGACGGTTATACACACACACACACACACTTTCATGGAACTACAAAGTGGTAATTTGACCACAAAGGAAAATCAAGAATGGGGACGGAGATCTGGTTCATCCCAGGACAGCAGGGGATGCTCCCCAGTCTCTGGAGTCACCTGTTGTGACATTTCCTACTGGTGGAGTCACACCCTGTGTGGCCTCGTGCATCTGGTTCTCACCGAGCGCGCTGCAGCATGTGACGGAGCCTGGCTCCTGCTCGCGGCTGAGTGACATCAAGCACACGGATGGCTCTGCTTACCCACTCGGCACTGCCGTGTTGTGGGCGCCTTCTGGGTGTCCTCACACAGCCGAGGGGTTTGCACGGCACGGGGCTCCAGGACTCACCCCACCAGCCACTCTGGTTGCACACGTCTGTCCCCCAGTCTTCTCTTCAAACTGAGCAAGCGCGACGCTCTTGGCAGCGACTGGGAAAGCCCGTCTGGGGAATCCCTCCTCGGCGTTCCCGGCTGACCTGGGACTGAGGATGTGGCTTTGTGCGGATGTGGGACTTCTATTCCCAAATGTGCTCTAAGGAAACAGACGCTTCCTGATGGTCCTTGTAGATAGGCTCGTGGTGCCTTATTACATTCTAATTACTTAAAATCCTTATCATAAATTCCAGTTGGGGGAGTGTGCGATTTGGGCACAGAGTACACGTGCCACGTCTCATCCATAGCTGGCCTCCCATAGCCGCAGGCGCACGTCCTCGGATTCAGCCAACTGTGGTTAGAAAATATTCAGGAAAAAACTGTCTGTACCCAACACGCACAGACTTTTGTGTTACCATTATTCCCTAAGCAACAGTGTGATGAGCGCAGGCCCAGTGCTGACCTTGCGTTAGGTGTTATAAATCTTCCAGAGGGGACCTGAGCCTATGGGAGGATTGCACAGGCTCTGCACAAATGCTACCCCATTGCATATAAGGGATGGGACACCTGCAGGCTGGGGTGTTAGTAGAGGGGCCCGGAACCAATCCCTGTGACACACCAAGAGACACCTGTAATTCCTTCTTCCTTTCTTTTTCTTTCCTTCTCTGTCTCCCCGGCCCCGTCCTCTTTCTTTTGTGTGTGTCAAATTCCAAGCTTGGACAAACACAGCCTGGTCAACCAACACAGAATGCAAGGCATCACCTCAAGTTCCCTCTGGCTCCTCCTCCTCAGGAACCACTCCTCCCTCTCCCATCCCGAGGCAACCACGCATCTGCTGTCTGTCACACCCAGCTGGTTTTGGCCCTTTTCTTGTTGTTTCATCAGAGGTCTTTACATTTGAAGGAAATACAACCTTTATCTATTAGATATCTTGCCTGTATTTTTTCCTGGTTTGTCATTGACCTTTAGATTATGTTGATGGTATTTTCTGCCTTGTGGAAAATGCAAAACTTTTATATACCAAGAATTACCCTGTTCTTTTCTTTATGCTCTGGGAGTTTTCATGTTATACAGTGAGGCTTCCATCTCCACAGATTCCACATCTTCAAACTCAAGCAATCTTAAATTGAAACTACTTTTTAAAAATTGCATATATTCTGAGCTGGGTGCGGTGGCGCATGCCTGTAATCCCAGCACTTTGGGAGGCTAAGACTGGAGAATTGCAAGTTCAATGCCAGCCTCCGCAAGGGTGAGGCGCTAAGCACCTCAGTGAGACCCTGTCTCTACATAAAACACAAAACAGGGCTGGGGATGTGGCTCAGTGGTGTAGTGCCCCTGAGTTCAATCCCTGGTACAAAAAAAAAAAAAAGCATATATTCTGGACATTAAATATGTTTTTTGTCCTTATAACCTAAACAGTGCAGTAGAGCAGCTAGCACTTGCACTGTCCTCCGTATTATAAACCATCTCAAGATGATTTAAAGTCTCTAGCAGGCTGTGTGTAGTTTCTATTTAAACACTGCCGGTTCCACATGCTTGCATGTCACTTTGCAGGGGCAACTCAAGGTACATCTGATGTCTGCAGGGGGTCCTGGAACTATCCCCAACACATACTAAGGGGTGACTATCTTTTATTTATTATTAATTTATTTACTTAGATGCATTTCAAGTCAGAGTACATATGTAGAGCTCAATTTTTCCATCTCTCTGGTTGCAAACAAGATAGAGTCACCAAGATAGAGTCACACACACAAGATAGTGAGATGTGTCTTCATACATGCACCTAGGGTAGTGAAGTCCATCTCATTCAACCATTTTCAATACTCCCATTCCTCCTCCCCTCCCCCCACCATTTCTCCCATGCTCCCAACCCCCACCCCCTTATGGATCAGCACCCACTAATCAGAGAGAACATTCAGCATTTGGTTTTTTGGGACTGGCTTACTTCACTTAGCATAATGTTCTCCAGTTCCGGGATGACTATCTTTAAGGCAAGTCGACTACAGCAGATCAATGAGGTCTCGTGAGAGTTTCTTTCCCGTGAGAGGTTTCCAAATATTCCCTCACCCACAGGTCACACGCAGACCTAGTTCTTGTATTCTAACCATGGAAGAGTCTCTTCTAGAAACTCACAGATTGAATACCCTCTGAACTTTACAAATTCTCTGCTATCTGGGGAACAGGTTCCTGTTCTCTCCTCCCAGGCTCAGGATAGGCATGACTAATTGGTCCCAGGATTCCAGGCAGGCCTGACCTGCAGATGGGAGTGGCTCCTTTGCCGACGTGGCTAAGTCCCCCTCTTTTGCCTTGTAGTACTATGAGGAAGAATGGTTCCTGTGAACTTGGAAGGGCTGAAACTCTGGAGTCCCAAGGAAAGGAGACCAAAGACCTTAAAGTAAACATGAGTGAAACGCAAGGTATGCCGTTCCCGAGAGCAAGAGAGGGGGGCATGTTGATTCCATGTTGACCCACCTGCCCTTCATCACAGACCCGACCTTGGCTGAGGGGGCCCGACTGCTTGGCCCGTCTCCACTCCCAGTAGAACATGGAGGAAACATGTGCAAGGGGTTGGCCGTGTGCATCTGGCCCCCGTTCACAGGCAGAGTTCACGAGTCCATTGACACGGGGCCTCATTTGCATGCCTGAGCCACTCGGGCACCAATCACAGATCCTCTCCATCAGGATGCTGTACCCGTGTGGACACAGTGCCCAGGAACCATCCAGAGTCACAGTGATCAGATATCATGACGTGACAACCACTGTACAGCCAGAACCGAGCCCAGGGGCTTCATGTGATCACAGACCTCTGCCTACCCTCCTAGCTGCCCTTTTCTTTTCTTTCTTTTTTTTTTAGTTGTAGATGGACACAGTGTCTTTATTTTATTGCTTTGTATGTGGTGCTGAGGATCGAACCCAGGGCCTCACGCATGCGAGGCAAGCGCTCTACCGCTGAGCCACAATCCCAGCCCCTCTTTTCTTTTCTTCTTTCTTTTCTTTGTGGTACCAGGGATTGAACTCAAGCGCACTCGACCACTGAGCCACCTCCCCAGCCCTATTTTGTGTTTTATGTAGAGACAGGGTCTCACTGAGTTGCTCCTTGCTGTTGCTGAGGCTGGCTCTGAACTCACGATCCTCCTGTCTCAGCCTCCCAAAGTGCTGGGATGACAGGCGTGCACCACCGCGCTTGGCTCTAGCTGCCCTTTCAAAGCACATAAAATGTTGGCAAGAATGATGATTCTCGTGGTCCCTCCTCAAGCAGTAATGATCTTAAAAACCCTTGCGCTGGTCACCATATCCATCTCCTAGGGCTGTTAGAACAACGCGGCCCAGGCTAGGTGTCTGAAACAACAGAAATGTATCATCTCCCAGTTCTGGAGGCCTGAAGTTCAAAACCAAGGTGTGGGCAGGGCTTTTGGAGGTTCTGAGGGAGATTCTGTCTCAGGTATCTCCCAGCTCCTGGCGACTAACGGCCATCCTTGGTGTTCTTTGGCTTGTGCATGTTGCTCCAATCCCTGTGTCTGAGCCCATTTACTGTTGCTATAACAGAACACCCGAGACTAGGAAATTTATAACAAAAAGAGTTTGGGTCATGGTTCTGGAGGCTGCGCTGTCACATGGCGGATGGCATCCCGTGGTGGGGCACGTGAGAGCAGCAAGTGGGCATGTGCAAAACAGGCAAAACACACGGGGCAGGGCCTTGCTCCGCAACAACCCACTCACGAGATAACTAAAACCGTCCTGCTGCTTCCAACCATAGCACCTGCCTCTGTGTGCTCGTGACCCTCTCCTCTGTGTGCATCTTTCTGTGTCCTTTCCCCTTTGTGCAAGGACAGCAGTCGCTGGATTTAGCGACCACCCTAACTCCATGATGACTTCACCTCAATATTCTTAACCAAATCCACTTGCAAAACCCGTTTCCCGATAAGGCGACATACATCCCCACCCTCACGGGCTCTGCAAAACACGAGCTCGTGTCTCGCCCTTGCCACATGTGTGGCGTGGGGGCACAGGCTTCTTCTTGACTTAGGCTTTCTCCATCTTTGTAGCAGAATAGAGCAGAAAGAACCCAGGAGTGACATGATCCATTGCTGGCCAAAGCACATGTAGTCACTTCGTATTAATTTACCTTTTTTTAAAAAAAAAAAATCCATGTAAATACAGGTTGAGGTTTCATAATCTGAAAATGCAAAGCCAAAATGCTCCGAAACCCAAACCTATGAGCATCACCATCACACGACAGGCGGAAAACCCCACACCTGATCTCAACGGCACGGGTGGCTGCAGAAATGCACAGGCGTGGTGCAAAAGGGCCTTCGGTCTGTGTGCGTGCATGTGACACCTCAGGAAACACTGTGTCTGGATTTGGGTCCCATCCCCAAGATACCTCATTTTGTTCAGGCAAATATTCTAAAACCTGAAAATAATCCAGACATCAGAAGCATTTCTGTTCCCAAGCATCCCTGTAATGCAGAACTCCAGTTAATGGTTCATACACAGAATCATTTAAGGACGAGGTGGGTAGGTAGTTACAGCTTCGTATGAAATGCACCAAAATTAAGATGGAGGCAGAGGTGGAGGAGAGGCGCATCCTGGAGGTGTGCGATAGGGCCAACTCGGCAAAATGCCAGCCACAGTGGCATGTAGGTGGTGGGAAAGAGGGAGTTTGCTATACAGTTTTTTCCGTCCATGCTTGAAATTTTTTTTTATAATAAATTGTTGTAAAGGGCCATGAAAAAATAAATAAATGAGCCGGGTGGCATGTGCCTGTAATCCCAGCGGCGTGGGAGGCTGAGGAGGGAGGATTGTGAGTTCAGTGCCAGCCTCAGCAAAAGAAGGTGCTAAGCAACTCAGTGAGACCCTGTCTCTAAGTAAAACACAAAATAGGGCTGAGGCGTGGCTCAGTGGTCGAGTGCCTCGAGTTCAATCCCCAGTACCCCAAAACAAATAAATAAACAAATGAACAAAACAATAAAAAGTGAGAGAGGGAGCTTCGCTATGGCAGCCGTGACGCGTGCATCTTCACCCAAGGAGGGGGTTAGTGCTCAGCACCGTAGCTCCCAGAGCCCAGCCACCCCCTGCAGAGGTGCTTCGTTGATGAAGCACCCGCCACCCACCCCCATGACTGTTGGCAGCTCCTCCCAGGTTGTGGACCACCGATCGAGATGGCGAAGTCCTCCTCAGGCTGGCGAAACACGGGCCAGGCCACGAGACCCCAATGACCATCCCCGAGCTTTTTCAAGAGTCAGTCCAACGATTTGGCGCGTATCCAGCTCTCTCCTCAAAGAATGACAATAAATGGGAAACTCTGAATTTTTACCAGTACTACCAAGGTTGTCGGAAAGCCGCCAGAGCCTTGATCAAGGTGAGCGGGTCACCCATTCCCAGGCCTGGACCACACGTGCAGCGTGGCCCACATACGTAGATCTGGTACAAGACCCGCGCAGCTCCAAAACACGCAAAAGTTCATTGATGAAATTGCTCCCCGCAGCCGACCCTCAGCCAGCCGGGGCCCCTGTGGAGGAAGCCACTGTTGCCAGTTTTTCATATGTCCTTTAGGGAAAAAAATCACATGCATGTATCATACGATATTCACATTTGCCCATTTTACACGCGTGGTGTCATTTATACCCGTGGTCGTGAATCTTGCTTTTGTCCCTTATTATGGCATCTCTATATATTAGTCAGTCACTGCTGTAGTGACTTCAAATGACAGATGTTTGTCACGTCAGAGGAATCCAGGGGCAGCTCTGCTGGGTGGCTCTGGCTCAGGGTCCCTCATGAGGCTGCTGGCAAGCTGTCCAAGCTTACTTACATGGTACCCAGAACAAAAGGGGGGTCTTTTCGCCAGTCAACTTCACCAAGTCTCCTGGCTCATTATAAGCGACATTTGGAATAGGCCTGCATCTTTATTTTTTTAACGTTTTTTTTTAGTTGTAGATGGTCACAATACCTTTATTTAATTTATTTATTTATATATGGTGCTGAGGATCGAACCCAGTGCCTCAACATGTTAGGCGCATGCTCTACCACTGAGCCACAACACCAGCCCCAGGCCTGCATCTTTAAATGTGCACTTTATCACTATATGATGTCACGCTCTTGAGTACTTTGGTTATTAGAAGTAAAAATAATTCCACATCTATTTGAATGTCCATACATACAGGTGTACATATATGTGTGTATATGTGTGTGTGTGGTTTTGGTTTTAGTTTTTTTTTGTACTGGGGTGGAACTCAGAGGGGCTGAAATAGGGTCTCATCAAGTTGCCCAGGCTGGCCTTGAACTTGCCACCCTCCTCCTCACCCTATTGTCTCTGGGATCACCATTTTGACACTGTGCACCACCACGCCCAGCTTAGGATTTTACAGGAAACATAAAATAACCTGTGTTGGTGTGGATGCGGAGGCAAATGGTTGGGCCCCTTGGGAAAAGGGGATGGTGGTCCCTAAAGCATTAGACCTGGGGTTCCAGGTGGCACGAGGCATAAGCAGAGCCACAGGAGGTTGCATGGCAGCCACAGCACAGCGGCGTCGTTCAGGATGGCCAAACGGCAGGGGGAGTCCAAACTGGGACACTATCCAGACACAACATCCAAATGCCACGACTGGACGAACCAGAGGGCACCCGAGCGGCCAGACACATCAGCCACAAGAGGACAAATGCCACCCACCTGATCCATTCCCAGGAGGCTCCCAGGGTCTTCACCTTCATAACTAGAGGAAGCAGCAGGTGGCAGCTGGTGCTGGGAAGGGATGGCGTTGCTGTGGAATGGGGCAGAGCTTCGGGTTGGGGAGAGGACGGGGAGGGGGCGCCACACACAGTGCAAATGAGCTCCACGTCCCTGGACAGCACCTCAAAAATGGTGAAGATGGCAAAGTCCATGTTGTACATATTTTGTCGCTAAAAATAAAGAGATAGACAACAGGGTGTTGTTACACAGAGGGAGGCAAACAACCTGCCAGAGTCACAAAAACTGCATCCCTCAGATTTGAGACGTGACACTGACCCCTTTTGAGTCTGTTTTCTCTTATCCTGATGATCCAATCACAGCTCCCGCTGGAGACCCCTCTGAGTTGATGCCTCCTGTCTGTCTTCCTTTCCAGCTGGGCCTACAGCGTTTCCATGGAGTTGGCATCCTGGGATTCAACTCTGCCCAGTGGTTCATTGCAGCTCTTGGTGCCATCTTGGCAGGGTAAGGCACCGTCCTGGTCTGTGGTGAGTGCTGATGAGCCACTGCCCTGGGCTTGGCAGCTTTGGCTGGCGAGCAGGAGTTTCAGAGAGACCCACTCACAAATCATACCGATCACGGGTCAGGTGTAATAATATTCATTAAGCTGGTACATTTTTTTCTTCAGCTGTAGAACTTTATTCAAAGTAACGACCGCAGATAACAGCTGGAGATTTCTGATTATGTGCCCAGCACTGTGCTCTGTGTGTACGATCCGATGAAAATCTCACAGGAGCAATATGAAGTGAGTCCTGTCATCCCCTATTTACGGATGAGAAAGCCAGGGCTCACATGGCCAGGGGGCAGAAGGGTCAGCACCCAGAACCAGGCTTTTAAGTAAACTTCACACAGAAAATTCCATGTTGTTTCCCTCTGTCTGCATGAGACCTCATTCATTTGTTTTCATTTTTATTTAATTTTTATTGTGATAAAATATGTATAACATGGAATTTATATTGTACCGTCTCCAGAGGAATCTTCTCAGCCAATAATGGAGTTATGGAGGGGCTAGGATGGCCTGGAATTAAGTCCCACATAGTTGGGGACTGTTTAGTTCACCTTTGGGACATGGTTTACCAGATTATGCAGTAAGTATTTAAAGAAATGGTGACCATCTGTATGGTCAAGTGAAAGCCCACATGAAGTCCCTATGTATAGTGGTTAATCCCTAAAGAAAAACGATCAGCCAGCTCTGTCTACATCGGGGTTTCTCCCTCCCAACACCGGGAGGCTGGACCACTTTCTGTGGAACATCCTGGGCTCCGTAGGGTATGGAGCACCATCCAGCAAATGTCAGCAGCACCTTCAAATGGTGACACCATAAATGTTCCCAGGATTTTCCAAGTGTGCCCTCATGGGACAGAATCACCCCAGTTTAGGCTCCCTAGTTTAGGGGATGTCATAGATCCCCGAGAGACTCTGCATCCCGTGATGATGAGGTCCTAGGATGCAGCCCACCTTTACAATCACACACTCAGTGAGGAGGGAGGGTGGAAGGCCATCCCAGAAGCTGGGGATCCCCTGGTTCCTATCATCTGCCCGTCAGGAGTGAATTTGGCATCTGGCGTGACCAGGGACCATGCAGCAAGAGTAGCAGCAACCGTCACAGGAAACTGAGGCACATGACCAAAGCAGGCAGCACGGTACAGATGAGACGCCAAGACCCAGGGCACTCTGGAACATTCTGCTTTCTGAATTTCATACGAGCATGTATTACTCCTGACTTACAAGTGAGTTGGAATAAACTTTAACAAAGAATCCACTTGAGCATCAGGACCGCACGGTGAGACAGTGGTTCGGGGGTGGGCTGTGGTCTTGGGTGCAACCTGAGTTTAGAGCTATGGTCTTCCCCGGATCTTGTGTCATTTGGGAAGATGAGGATGATTTCAATACACCTCCAAGCCTCACAGGATTGTTATAAGATTCAATGAGATGATGCTCATTAAGCCCTTAGACAGCGCCTAGAGAATAGTGCATCCGCAAACAGTGATTAGAATCACTGCTGCATGTCATTAAAACCTGCATAATTCTCTGCACAATCTAGCAGTACAACTAGACCAACTGAGCAGAGAGCCCAGAAATAGACCTACACACACTTGGTCACTGACTCTATATTAAAAAAAAAGCACCAGCGTAGTCCAATGGTGCTGGATGTGCACACAGGAAATATGTCAGCCTTGATCCCTACCTCACACCACACACAGACTCAAACTGAGGTGGACAATAGACCTAATCCCCAGAGCTAAACTCTAAAGCTTCTAGAAAAAGGAAGCACAAGAGAATATCTTCACAACCTGGAGTACCCCCAGGTTTCTTGGGACACAGAAAGCAAGAAAACATAAAAGGTTGACAAATGGACTTCGTTAACATTTAAAGTACCTGCTCGTCAAAAGACACCAACAAGAACATAACAGGCAAACCATGTGCTTGGAGAAAATGTCCATAAAAGATGAACCTGCCAGAGAATTTGTATTTAGAATGTACAAAGAAATTCTATAACTCAGTAATAAAAAGATAAAAATTTTAAATGGGCAACAGAAATACCACAGAGAAGTAGCCCATCAGCACTTGTAAAGATGCTTGGTGTCATCTGCCATTTAAATGCAAATGAAGACTACAATCGTACGCCCCAGCAGAGGCCTGAGCCAGGGGTTCAAATCCCAAGCCCGACACTCACCTGCCATGTAACCTCCTCTTTTTCCTTGTCTGCACAGTGGGGAGCTGTCAGTGTTCTGTGACCCTATGTCATGATGACAACATAGGAGTTGTCACTTGTCATTGTTATTTTCATTGCTTTCAATATCGTTAAGCCAGAGAGGAAGCTGGTGCTGAGGCTGTGACCTCAAAACTCACTTGCAAGTCTTTTCTCTGCCTGACCTCCCAGGCCAGGCTCACCTTAAGGTGAGTGAGCACACATGCAAATGTGTTTTCTTTCCCCAGGGGCCTCTGTGTTGGTATTTATGCCACCAACTCTGCCGAAGCTTGTCAATATGTCATCACTCATGCCAAGGTGAACGTCTTGCTGGTTGAAAATGATCAACAGTTACAGAAAATCCTTTCGGTAAAGCTTTACCTAGCAGTGCCCGCCAAAGTCACCTGGGAGACCTCGGGGCTCTGGCCAGGCCTCATCGTACTCCCCAGGAGATGCTCATGGTTGAGATGGGGGGGTGTTCTCCTCTGAACGGGCTCAGGAAGAGTCCTCATGACCATGCCGAGGTCCTGGTGAAGCTGCTTTTGTGGGGGCAGCAGATTGGAGTGGGAGAGCTTAATTTCCAATTCATATTAACTGAGTTTACTACTCAACCTCCACATAAAAAAATGCATTTATGTATTATTTTATAGACATTATTTTTCTTGCAGAAGTGTGATAATTTCAAGCCCATGCTCCCCATCACTTTCTTCATTTCTTGTCACTGTTTTCATTTCTGGAATGACTTTGCTTTTCTCTTTCTTTCCCAAGTTCTGCCACTTCCTGTTTCATTTTCCTGGTGGCAGGTCCCTTTATTCCCTGAGCACCTGAATGTCTGCTTTGTGCTCTTCCTGCCCAAATGTGTCTGCTTCATTACATTTTTAATCTTATGCTGGAATGCTGGATTGCAATTTTATTTCACTTTGTGGTGAAATTTTCAGGTGAGTTTTCTCTGGGTGCAAGTAAATTTAGCTCCTCTTCTTTTCTTTTTGTAGTATCTCTGTATGAATGTTGTAGAAATCTGTTTGAATGAGCTGCAGTTTCCTGCATCAGCTTTTGGCAGGAGGATCCTAAGGGTAGGAGAGTCCTTGAAAGAAACTTCTAGGCAGCCAAATTCCTCATTCAGTGCAAGAGTCCTGTGACAGTTCACATAATAGTGAGTCCCACAATTATTCTTTTTTTTTTGGTACCAAGGATTGAACTCAGGGGCACTCAACCACTGAGCCACATCCCCAGCCCTACTGTGCATTTTATGTAGAGATAGGGTCTCACTGAGTTGCTTAGCGCCTCACCATTGCTAAGGCTGGCTTTGAACTTGTGACCCTCCTGCCTCAGCCTCCCAAGCTGCTGAGATCAGTTCTTCTCTTTTAATATCTCTATAGACATGTCTTGCCATTGATGTCATATTCTGATCATGCTGATCATGTGCCTTCCCATCTCTGAAATTCAGGTACACTGTCCAGACTCAACAAAATCCTAGCTAGAGCCACTGAGATTCCATACCAGGCTTCCTTCGTCTCCTGATTCCTGGCCTGGTTCAGGAATGACAGACTCTACCTCTAGCCTTAAGCTCTTGGGAGTTACTTTCTTAAGTGATGCTGCTGTGGTCTCTAATACCCAGGTCATCACTGTTCGCACCGTGGGGCAGCTGGTGGTGGGTGGGTGGGGTCCTTCCTCTTGCCATACATACTGGCTTAATATGAGTTTCCTGTCACTGAAATATGCCATGGGCCCTGCCCCTTCCCTCTACAGCTCCCTCCATGCTGTAGGTTACAGTCCTGCCTCTGGCCTCACATGCATAAGGGATATGAGTTACTTCTGTCTCCAATTTCACGGAAGGCACCGTTTGGGAGAGAGGGACTCGTTCTTCTAGTTGCTTGGTGTGAAGGATTCAAACTGGATGTGAAGCTCACTGGAGAGCCTTGATTTGGGGCAATGATTATGGCTCCTGCTGTGATCATAACCCTCCACCCCCAGGTTTCCCATCCCTTGTCTCTTCAAACTCCTTGCCTTTGCCTCCCAGGCTCCACCCCCTGGCCCTCACCACCCTTTCCTGCCTCTCTCCCTGTCACTGTCTTGGGCACCCGCTCCGGCCATCGTTCTTTGGAGTCCTCAAACTCCTCAGGCTTCTCTTGCAGGCTGTTGAGCGTCTAGTTCTTCCCCCTGGAAACTCCTGCCAGGCTGTCCCACCAGTTTCTTGTCTGAGCACAGTGCATGCTTTTTCTCTGGGCTGGCCAACTACGCCCTAAAAGTACCCTCCTTCCTTTGCACGAACAGGCTGTCGGCATCGCACCAGTCACCTGAACCATACAGTCCTCCGCAGGGTAGCAGGTTCCCGGCGCGTCCAGTGCCAGCCACCTTCATGAAGGAATTTTGCTGCCGAGGTTAGCGGAATCCTGCTGCCTAGCGCAGGGCGCTGGACAGGGAACCAGGACGTGCCTAGCTCGCCCACCAGCGTCCTCCACGCAGAGCAGCAGAGCGCGGGCTGACACGCGTCCTCTCCGCAGGCTAAGGTCCTCATCCACCTTCGTGGTCGCAGGCTACTTATGTGGACCACAAAGAATCCAGTAGCCCCCGAACCAGTCAAGAGAGAGCAGGGCTTTGCTGTGTGGGCAGGGAAAGCCAAGACGCTGGAGTTGCCTCAGGACAGAGCTTAGACTCCTGCCGGCTTCGGTCTTCCCCGGGGCTAGGCTGCCCCAAAGCCCACAGAGAACTTTCTTTCAGATTCCACCAAGCAAGCTGGAGACTCTAAAAGCGATCGTCCAGTACAAGCCTCCGATGAAAGAGAGAAGCAACAACCTGTACTCCGTAAGTGTGGGAGGTGGGTGCCGGGGCGGGGCTGGGGCCCCGCAAGGGAGGGGGCTTAGCCTGTCCAGGTGAGCAGGGAGAGCGGGTCAGGGAAGTGGGCAGGGCCATGCTGGCGAGAGGGTGCAGCCATACTGAGGAGGAGGTGGAGTCATGCTGGGGAAGGGGTGGAGTCATGCTGGGGAAGGGGTGGGCCATGCTGGGGAAGGGGTGGGCCATGCTGGGAGAGTGGGGGTGGGCTACAACTTTGTTTTAGAGTCGACACAGGCGTTGGACATATTCATGGCGCAGAGCGTGATGTTTCACTACATGCACATGATGGGCAGTGACCACCTGGTGTCACTGGCAGTTCTCTGCCGGGAACACTCAGAATCCTCCCTCTAGCTATTTTGAAACGCACAAGTTCACACACAGTGGTGAAGTGGCTCTCTCACCGTGCCGTGCAGCATTGGAAGCCCCTGTCTGTCCAGTGGCACCTCCGCACACTGGGCTCTTTCCCGTCCGCAGTGGGATGACTTCATGGCGCTTGGTAGCAGCATTCCTGACGCCCAGCTGGACCATATCATCGAGACCCAGAAAGCCAATCAGTGTGCGGTCATCATCTACACCTCGGGGACCATCGGCGACCCCAAGGGCGTGATGCTCAGCCACGACAACGTAAGCCCCAAGCCCTTGGCTCGCGGGCAGGTTGGGGTGCTTGCCTGGAGAGGGGCAGGTGGGGGCAGGAAGACTATTTTAAGACGGTGCGTACATTCAATACCCTGATGGTGGTGATGGTTTCAGGGGTGCGGACATGCGTTGGTATGTGTTGAGTATATACTTCAAAAATGTTTAGTTTGTTGTATGTCAATTATAACTTGTTGAAACTTTATTGAAGACAATAGCGGGTATTGCATGCTCACTGCATGTCAGGTACTGTTTTGAACATGTCTGCATTTAGTAAATCCTCTAGTGATTCTATTGATTTTCTCTGGCAGATGCTATTTTACAAATGAGAAAACTAGCCCAGAGAGGGTTAGCTGCTTGCACAAGATCACACAGCAAGTAATGTGGGAGAGCCAGGATTTGACCCAGGCAGGCTGGTTCCACCATCCCCACCTTTAACTATGCTATATATCTATATCTATGTGGCTGGTGTGTAAAGATGTCCAAAGAGATGCTGTTAAAAATGCAAAAGGCAGGTGCCGAATAGTACTTAGAACACGATACCATTTTTTGGTTAAAAATTTTTAAATGACCACAAGCAATAGGCACATGGTCAGTTTTAAAAGCTGAAACTTTCTGGCAGGACATGTACTTAACAGATGAGGACGGTTCCCTGCTGAGGGAGGAAGATGGTTGGTTTTCAAGGAGACATTCTACCTTATTAAAGCTTTCTCCCCAGCCTGCTTTACTACTAGTTACCAGCAAATGCTGGTGCTTGACGCCACAACCTGAGGCAGGAGTCATTCTTGTGCTCCCTTTACAGAAGGAAAACGAAGTCCAGAGATGTTAAAGAGCTTGCCCCAGGACACACAGCTAGTAAGTAGCTTTAGACCCACACAGTCCCGCTCTCAGATCTGTGCTTACAGTCCTTGCACCAGGAAAACATCTTGGCAGATGCAAAGCCACGAGGAGCCCGTGTGCTAGCCAGAGTAGGGTCGAGGAATCCTTTCCAGTCGGAATTCGTTTCCTCTCCAACAGCAGTTTGAGTATTCCAGGGCAGTTATACAGCTGGCTTTTGAATTTTTACAAATTCTGGTTTTAGCATTTGTCACTTGGTGCCATGCTGGTCGTGTGACTTCACAAAGCTGGATCTCAGTTTTGCCCATGTGTAAAATGGGATAGGAAGAATGCCAGCCTTGTATGATGGGAGAACTCCATAAGGAGCCTGGCCTGTGGGCGATTCCAGGGCCATCAAGAGCCTCACCTGGTGCCCTGTCTCAGCTAGCTATTGCCGTGTGACAACCAGAACCTCTAGGTCTGTGGGGCATGATCCTACACCTACACCTTGGATTCTTCTCTGAATTTCTCATTTTTATGTGAGTCCAAAGACAGCCTGGAGGACTTCTGATTCTTCTACAACTAACAGACTCTCTTGCACCCTGCTTCAGCAAGACCCTGGCTGGCCTAGGGATTCAATCTATACATTAATTAAAATGCAGCTTCCTGCGCCACTGGATGAATACATACACTCTGCTGTGGCAATGAGGCGTCATAGGAATTTGTAACAAGGTTCAGAGGTCACAGGAGCCCTTACAAAGGAGCTTGGGCTCCATTGTATGATGCAGATACAGAAAAGGTATTTTGAGGTCCAGATCCCATTACTGCTCCCCTGAACCTGTGCAGTCACCTCTGCCCTGTCCCCCCACCCACTGCCTGTGAGCACCTGAGTCAGGTCCCTTCCTCCTCCGTCTACAGCCCGCTATGGCTCCCAACTCCCTCAGGGTCAAAACCCAAGTCGTCCTCATGCCCACAGAAACCTTTACAACCTGCCCAATCACCTCCCTCCACTCCCTTCTCCCTCTCTTCCCCTCACTTCCTCTGTTCCAGCTACATGGGCCACCCATCAGGCTTGGTCTTGCTCCTGGCCTTTGTACAGGATATGCCCTCTGCCTGGAGTTCTTTCCCCAGATAGCCACATGGCTTGCTTCCTCATTTCCTTTGGACTCCTTCTTAAATGTCACCTCCTCAGTGAAACCCTCCTTGACTTCAAACTTCAGGTTTGAACTGGTAAACACAGACACCACCTGAGTCCCAGTGCCCCTCTGGCTGCCTTTCTTCCTTGGCATTTCCTACACTGACACCTATTTCTCATGAGCATCAGACCTTGAGGGAAGGGATTGTGTCTGAGTACTCTGTCTGCAATGCCTGGTGCTCAGGGGGATTAAGTCCACTCTGGGGAATGAATGGATGAATGAATCTTAATTAGGACTCCCACCCTGCCTAGTGTTTATGTTCTAAGTAGCTTCACATTCTTCTAGCATAGGGGTCATATGCATAGACCCTGGCACAGGGCTGCCTGGCTTTGAATCCTGCTCTTTCACTTGCTAGCTATGTGACCTTGGGCAAGTTCCTTAAACTCTCTGGGGTTTGCTTTTCCTTTCTGTAAAATGGGCACAAGAATGGTTCCTACCGTTCAGAGTTATAAAGATTTGATTGTGTAATATATGGTGTCACTTATGCTATTGAGAGTGTAACAGGACTTAGTGGCTTAAAACACCAATGGTTTTAAGACGAATATATTAGTCTAGAATTTGGACAGGGATCAACCGAGTGTTTCTTCTACTCCATTCAGTGCTATCTGGAGTTAATTGGCTGTACTCAGCCAGTGCCCAGGCTGGGCTAGAGGGTTCTAGGAGGCTTCACTCACACGCCTAGCTCTCCACTGCTTTTTTGCCAAGCTGCTGCCTCTGTGCGGCTTGGACTTCCTGGCGGAATGGCCGTGGAGCTTCCTTGTGTGGTGGCAGGCTCCCCCCAGAGGCAGATTCTGGAACTACAGCCCCATTAAGGTCCAGTCCCTCTTGCTTCAAGCGGCTGATCAAAACAAATCCCCGTACCATCCCTAATTCAAAGGAAAAAGAATACCAGACTTGACCTCTGAAAGTAAAGACTGACAGGAAAACTGCAGCTTCCTTTAATTTACCACGTACACATTAAACCTTAGAACAGCCCCAAACTCAGAATAAGCTGCAATAGTCTCAGCTAGTAGTGTTATTTATGTTGTCGTCAGCTTTATAGCAAGAAGTGAAGCCTCGATCTAGAAGCACAGGGCAACATGTCACATTTCTCCTACGTATGGATAGTAGCTATGTGCCACACTGAGAGAGACTCCTCGTAACCCCTCCTAGAACCCCTACAGGGTCAGCTGTGTCATTAACCACCTCTACAAATGAGGAAGCTGAGACTCAGAGAGATGTGGCTTGCTCAGAGTCATGAGCAGCAGAAGGCCCGAGCTGAGATCTGAGCCCAGGCAGGAGTTTCTGAACCATAGTGCAGCAAAGTCTATGCATGCCAGGCCCCTCCCCTCAACAAACAGGTAGTGGTTTCTACATTAGTTGATTTTCTGTTGCTATAACAAAACACTTGAGGCAAGCTAACCTTATAAAGAAAAGAGTTATTAGTTTTAGAGACCGAGAGTCAAGCAGTATGGCCCTGGCTCTGGGGAGGGTCCCACGGCAGGAGTGCATGTTGGAGGAGATCCTATGGCCAAAGAGGAAGGCAGAGAGCTGGAGTCCCGCCGTCCCTTCCAAAGGCAGCATCCCCAGGGACCTAAAGGCATGCGCTAGGCCCCACCTCTTAAAGGCCCCACCACCTCCCGAGGACCAAGCTTCCAATACATGGACCTTGGCAGATGGGTTCAAACCACACTCAAACTGCAGCAGGACCACAGGCTGTGAGCGGCAGCACCTATCAAGACAGAAGTAAGATTCCCCTGATTGGAGACACAGAGCACGAGATGGACTAACTCAAGGACGTATCTGGGGCCAAATGGGACTTAGCCATTGGACTTAGCTATCCTGCTGCCTCATTTACTCATCCAGCAACAGCCGTCAAGCACATACCATGGTGGGGAACATTCCAGGTGCTGGGGATACTGCAATGAACAAGTCAGACCCAATGCTGGATCCAAGGAAGACAGACAGGAGGTGAACAGACAGACACAGGGCTGTGCTAAGACTTAGACCAGAGCACCTTCAACTGCAGTGGTGTAAAGTGGCCTTCTAAGGAGGTGACATTCAAGCCATGCTTAATATTTAAGAAGCAGCCAACCATGGAAGTAGGTGAGTGGAGAAAGCCAGAGGAAGAGCATACCAGGCAGAGGGAGCAGCCAGTGCAAAGGCCCTGAGGCTGGAGCAGGCCTGGTGATTTGGAGGGACAGCTGTTATTGTCTATGTGGCTGGATTAGCACAGTATAGATGGAAAACTTGTAGACACACTGCAACTTTACCTGAAGTTATGCACTAGAGAGTGGAAAACACTAATCTGCTCACTGTTGGCATATTTACATGATGGGATTGTGGGTAGCCTGTTTGGTTGACAGTATTGGTTCCATTGTTTTATAATGAGTGTGAGAAAGTGCTATACAGATTTAATGCAATTCCTATTAAAATTCCAATGATGTTCTTTATAGAAATAGAAAAAACAGTCATGAAATTCATGTGGAAAAATAAGAGACTCAGAATAGCCAAAGCAATCCTTCATGAGAAGAGTGAAACAGGAGGCATCACAATACCAGACCTTAAATTATACTGCAGAGCTATAGTAACAAAAATGGCATGGTATTGGCACTAAAAAAGGCATGAGGACCAATGGAACAGAATAAAAGACACAGGAAACCCACATAAATACAGTTATCTCATACTAGACAAAGGCGCCAAAAACATACATTGGAGACAAGATAGCCTCTTCAACAAATGGTGCTGGGAAAACTGGAAATCCATATGCAGCAAAATGAAACTAAACCCCTATCTCTCACCATGCACAAAATTCAACTCAAAGTGGATCAAGGACTTAGGCATGAGAACAGAGACCCTGCAAAGCAGGACCAAATCTCCATCATGTCAGCTTAGGAACCAAATTCCTCAACAAGACTCCTAAAGCACAAGAAGAAAAATCAAGAATCAATAAATGGAATTGTAGCAAACTAAAAGTTTCTTCATAGTAAAGGAAAAAATCAAAAACATGGAGAGTCTATAGAATGAGAGAAAATCTTTGCCACCTGCACCTCAGATAGAGCATTAATCTCCAGGATATACAAAAAACTTAACACACACACACACACACACACACAAATAAATAATCCAATTAATAAATGGGCAAAGGAACTGAATAGACACTTCACAGAAGAAATACAAATGGTCAACAAATATATGGAAAAATGCTCCACATCTCTAGCAATTAGAGAAATGCAAATTAAAACTACACTGAGATTCCATCTCACCCCAGTCAGAATGGCCATTATCAAGAACAGAAGTAACAATAAATGTTGGTGAGGATGTATGGAGAAAGGCACACTCACACATGGCTGGTGGCACTGCAAACGGGTGCAACTACTCTGGAAAGCAGTGTGGAGATTCCTCAGAAAACTAGGAATAGGACCACTCTTTGACCCAGCTATCCCACTCCTTGGTCTGCACCCAAAGGACTTAAAATCAGCATACTACAGAGACGCAGACACACCAGTGCTTACAGCAGCTCAACTCACAATAGCTAAGCTATGGAACCAACCTAGGTGCCCTTCAACAGATGAGTGGATAAAGAAAATGTGGTGTATACACAATGGAATATTACCTATAAAAAAAGATTGACTTTATGACTTTTGCTGGCAGGTGGATGGATCTGGAGACTATCATGCTAAGTGAAATCAGTCAATCCCCAAAAAACAAGGTCAAATGTTCTCTTGGACATGTGGTTGCTAAAACACAACAGGTGGGGTGGTGGATAGAAGTTCAGTGGATTAGACAAAGGGGAATGGAGGGAAGGGAGGGGCGACGGGAATAGGAAAGACAGTGGAACAAATCAGACACAGCTTTCTTGTGTTCATATGTAAACACACGGCCAGTGTAACTCCACATCATGTACAGCCACGGGAATGAGATCCTAATTAGAATGTTACACTCCACGTATATGTCAATGGCAAAATACACTCTGCTGTCAAGAATATCTAAAAAGAACAAATTTTAAAATATATAAGGAGGGCTGGGGTTGTGGCTCAGTGGTGGAGCACTTGCCTAGCATGTGTGAGGCACTGGGTTCGATTCTTAGCACCACGTATAAATAAATAAAAAAAATAAAGGTCCATCAACAACTTAAAAAATATTTAAAAAAATATATATATAAGGAGTGTGGGAAGCTTCAGTGCTCATTTTACAGAAGAGGAAACAGAGGCCACAAGAGATTTAAGCCAATAGCACAAGGTCTGGCTGTTGGTAGAGTCAGGACTGGACTCTGGGACATTCACAGGCCCCTCAGGATTCTGTGTTTCCAGGAAGATGTTCCAAATCTGGTGACGGGCTCATGGGGTGCTGCAAGCCTCCAAAGCTGCCTTGGCTTCAGGTCACTGCCTGTGCTGCTGCTCCCCATCTGTAAAACGGGCTGGGGGAACTCATCCCAGATGTTGGGAGGAGGACCGAGTGACAGCTTGGAGCTGCAGAGCAAGGCTGGGCAGGTGGCAGGTGCTTGGAAAGCTTTGTTAAGTGAGCACAGCAGTGGCCCTCTGGTGAGGTGGAGGCCCTCTGGGTCTTCTCTTGTATTCTAGATTACGTGGATGGCGGGAGCCGTGGTGAGGGACCTGGGGCTGACAAAAACCTCAGGGAAGCAGGAGGTGGTGGTCAGCTACCTGCCCCTCAGCCACATTGCAGCACAGATGATGGACATGTGGGTACCCATAAAGATAGGCGCTGTCGTTTACTTTGCTGAATCAGATGCTCTCAAGGTAAGACTGAGTGAGAACCTAGGCCCCCCTGCATCCTCTAGGACAGCCCCTGGGAGTGCAGAGCTGTCCATCCATGGAACAGGTGTCTTGCTAAACCTTGGGTCTAAGAGGCTTTTTCCTCACTCCTCATCTTCTGTTCCCAGCTTCCTAGAATATGTGATACTACCTTTTCTTGATTTATCGAATTTTAAATATCATCAATTACCTTTCTATTGTAGGTAAAAATTTACTTCATTTTCTCCCCCATTTCCACATATTTCCCTTGCAATCCTCTCAGTGTGAATCATTCTTACCAGTTTAGCCCAGTGCTTTACTATATGATTATGTTTTCTTGCCTGGTACAACTTTTTGATTTTACCAGAGTTAATAGTTGCCTTTCTTTTCCAATTTCATGACTTTTTTCCATACTTGTCCAGTCACTCCTTTTGATCTATCACATGTTTATTGGCATTTTCCAAATGTTCAAATATCCATTGCATTTTTTTTCTTCCATTCTTTAACTCTAAGCTGGACTGGTTGTTGTCCTAGGTTGGACCACCTAGAAGCAAAACCTGAGATGGGTATTTTTGTGATTTATTGAGAGGAAGCTCTCAAGTGAAAGCTGTAGAGAAACCAGAGGAGCAGAGTAGGTCAGAGGAAGAAGCCAAGAAAGGATGTTGGTTTGGCTGGACTGTAACCTCATACCAATCCATGGGAAGTGCACCATAGAGTTCCCCCACTTGGAACAGGAAGACTGGTATCTGTGTCTCAGGTAGTCACTGGCTGTAAGCTCACACACTCATGGGGGAGCACAACTTCCCAGGTCTTTCTGAATAAGGGCACCTCTCCAGAGAAGAAGAAACTGTGGACTGTGAGGGACAGAATACCCACAGCACCATGCAGGTTTATCCCTTCCCCACACTGTGGTCTCCTGTTTTCCAGGGTCACTGTGTCCTATTTTTGGATATTCCTTCATGTAGCTGGAGATCATCCAGGGTTATGTGAGAGAAATCCAGTAGTTATGTGAGAGAAATTTTGATTTGTTTTATGTCTGGACTTTGCAAACATAATGAAGCCAGAAGAGAACTCTGAAATTCCAACCCCAGCCTTGCAGTACTGTGAGCTTCTTAGTACCGCCATGGCACATGTCCACAAATGTAGCCGTTAGCACAGCACACTTTTGTCATCTTATAGTTCTGGAGGTTAGAAGTCCAAAATGTATCTCTGTTGGTATCATCAAGGCTGGTTCTTTTGGGGGGTGGTCTTGGGGAGAATCCATTTTCTTTTTTCTTTTTTCAGAACTGGAGGTTGAACTCAGGGGCACTCGACCACTGAGCCACATCCCCAGCCCTATTTTGTGTTTTATGTAGAGACAGAGTCTCACTGAGTTGCTTAGCGCCTCACTGTTGCTGAGGCTGGCTTTGAACTCATGATCCTCCTGCCTCAGCCTCCCAAAGTGCTGGGATGACAGGCAAGCGCCACTGCGCCCAGCCAAGAATTCATTTTCTTGCCTCTCCCAGCTTCTAGAGGCCTCCTATGTTCCTCAACTGGTGGCCTCTTGCTCCCCAGCAGAGCAGCAGTCCAGGGCCATCCATCTCACAGCTCCTCCTCCTTTGCTTCCATCTTCAAATGTTCCCTGACTCTGACCTCCGGCCTCTCCCTTGTAAGGACTCTTGTGATGACACTGGGCTGCCCGGACAATCCAGGAAATGAGTCCATCTCAACTTCACTAGGCTTGGTGGCACATACCTGTAATCCCAGGAATGTGAGAGGCTAAGACACACGGATCTCAAGTTCTAGGCTAGCCTCAGAAACTTAGCAAGACCCTGACTCAATTTTTAAAAAAGACTAGAGATCTAGAGATGTAGCTCAGTGGTACATCTGGGTGCCGTTCCCCATATCAAAAAAACAAAAACAAAAACAAAACTTCAACTCAATGACATCTGCAAAGGCCTTTCTGCTGTGAAAGATATGGTCTTCACCACTTCCGGAAGTTAGGGTGTGGACATATTTGGGGGAGGGCATTATTCTGCCCCCACACTCTCAATCAAGTGGCTAAATCTCAGGGCCATTGTTCTTCTTTCTGGAGTGTCTCTCTCCTGTTCTCTATGTGGCTGACACCTCCCTGTCACCTCATGCTCTGCTTGACTGTTTCCTTGTTCTGTCTCAGTCACTCTCCTGTCCCCTCTGCTCAGTGCCTGAGCCACCGCAGGTGTTTCTTTGTATTTATTTATCTTTCTTTTTTAACTGAATGCATAAAGTATACACAGTCACCTACAGGATCCAAGAAGTTCCATCTTCCCACATCCTTATCAACCCTTAATATGGTTAAAAATTTTTAATTGTTAATCTGAATCATGTCGAGGTGTCTTGATGTTTTAAGAAGCTGCCTGTGTGTTTTCCAAAGTAGCTGCTGCACTTCACATCCCCGGGGTGCGCATGAAGGTGCCAGTTTTCTCCATGTCCTCCTGAGGACGTATCCACTTAAAATTACTTTATAGCCATTTCTAGTGGGTACAAGTGGTACCTTATCATTTTAATTTGCATTTCCCTAATGGCCAGGGATGCTGAGCATCTTTTTGTGTGTTTATTGGCCATTTGTATATCTTCTTTGGAGAAATATGTTTGAATCTTTTGCATTTTAAAATCCGGTTGGATATTTAAACTTAATGTTGATTTTTAAGGGTTATTTACATATTCTGGTTATGATTTCTTTAAAAAAATTTAGTTATAGATTTACACCTCTATTTATTTTTACGCAGGGGATAGAACCCAGTGCCTCACAAGTGCTGCGCACGCATGCGCTCTACCGCTGAGCCACACCCCCAGCCCATGAATTCTTTATCAAATAGATGACTTACAAATATTTTCTCCTGGTTCTTGGTGTATTTCTGTTTTCTTCATAGTCTTTTGAAGAGTGGGAACGTGTCTAAATTGAATGAGACCCAACTTAGGGATTTCCCCCTCCCCCCTTTTACCCTTTTGGTATCATATCTAAGAAATCTTTGACTACTCTAACGTCACAGAGATTTTCTTCTCTTTTCCTCTAGAAGGCTTTTAGTTTTATCACTTCATCTTTAGGGCTATGATGCATTTCAGTGTTTGTGTTTAGCAAGAAGATAGACCCCAGGCTGAGCTCACTCGCTTGTTCTGTGTATGTGTCCCCTGTCTGTGCTGCAAGATCAGTTGTTTATAAATGGAAAGTTTCCTTTCTGGACCTTCTGCTCTGTTCCCTTGAGCTGCATGGCTATCCTTATTGCCAAAACCACACCGGCTTGGTCATGGCACTTTATATCAGGGTGATCAACTTGTCCCAGTTTGACTGGGACTTTCCTACTTTTTAAACTGAAAGTCTTGCATTTCTGGAACCCCTTCAGTTCTAGGTAAGCCTGCACAGTTGATCACCCGACTTTATAATAATTTTCAAAACTAGGTAGGAGTCCTCTGATGTTTTTCTTCTCCAAAATCGCTTTGCCTGTTGTAAGCCCTCTGCATTTCTACATAAAATTCAAGATCAGCCTGTTGATTTGTGTGAGCCCTCCTGTGTGGACTTTGACAGAGAGTGCAGCAAACCAATAGATCAGTTTGGAGGTGAATCTCGCCTTTCTTTCTTTCTTTCTTTCTTTTCTTCCTTCCTTCTCTCTCTCTTCCTCCCTCTCTCTTTCTTTCCCTCCCTCCCTCCCTCCCCCTCTCTCTCTCTCTCTCTCTCTCTCTCTCTTTCTTTCTTTCTTTCTTTCTTTCTTCACAACTGCATACTCTTCAAATCTTTCATTCAACTAAATCCCTTGGCTCACTTAATAAGTTGCTAGGATCTTCCAAGCATCTTACCAGAGCAGGCGCTCCATCCAAACCCTAGTGAGCACGAGAATCCAACTGATTGCTGGCCAGCCAATGGGTTGGCTCCCTTGGGCTGGGACTCCGCTGTCCAATCAACAAGAGGGAGGTTCTCGGCATCTGCTGGTGAGCAGATGCGAAGAGACGCCGGCTGGCGTCCACCCGCGGCGCTGCAGGCCTGACCCTGCCCGTCCCGTGCAGGGCACGCTGGTACGCACTCTGAGGGAGGTGAAGCCCACCGCCTTCCTGGGGGTGCCCCGAGTTTGGGAGAAGATTCACGACATGGTAAAGGAAAACCTGGCCAATTCCTCGAGCTTGAGGAAGAAGGCGTTTTCATGGGCAAAAACCACAGGCTTAAAGGTCAACGCCAAGCGGATGCTGGGGTAGGTGGAGGGTGCCCAGGGCTGGGAGGGGCCAGGCCGCCCAGCTTCCCCAGCTCCAGGGATGCCCTTTGCCCTTCACAGGAAGCACGACCTCTCGTTGGGCTACCACATGGCGAAGGCTCTGGTGTTCGGCAAAATCAGGAGCTCCCTGGGCTTGGAGCACTGCCACTACTTCCTCAGCGGGGCCGCGCCGCTCACCCAGAGGACCTCCGAGTTCTTCCTCAGCGTGGACATCCCCATAGGCGAGATCTACGGCTTGAGCGAGAGCTCAGGACCCCACTCCATCTCCACCCAGAGCGACTACCGGATACTGAGGTACTGGCCTCCGCAGAGCCCTGCTGCTCCAGCGCCCCGGGCTGCTGGGTGGAGGTTGGGTGGACCGGTCTCCGGCCAAGGTGAACTTAGCCTCTCCAGAAAGATCGCAGTTCTGCAGCCTCCAGGCCCCAAGCTTTCGCAGGTGTGGACCCCTGGTTTGTCAGCCCATGGGAAAAGCAAGGGCCCCCCCCCAGTATGGCCGGTGAGTTCTGCCTCCAAGTTCACGTCCTCTGAGCCTGACACCCCTCCTCTTCACCATCTTCCATCTCTGACACTTCCATGGCCCCTTTCTGGGTTTCCCCAAGTTGGGATCACCCCAGGCTGAAAGGCGGACCCAGATACCAAAACCGGAAGACGAGGGAGGGCAAGCTCAGCTCTGAGGCCCAGAGTTGTGTTCCTTGGCAGAGTCTTGCAGTAGGTCTGACACCCCTCCCTGCCACCGCCCGCCACTCACTTCCCTGCCGTGCTTGGGGCTCCCTGACGTCCAGGTGCCACCTGAGGAAGAAAACACCAGTGAGACCTTTCTGACCTGACACGACGCTCTCCTGCCTCTGACTCGCGGGGGACCTAATCATCTCAGCCTCTCCCCTCACCCCTGTAAGCTCCTATCGGGGTCCGTCTTCTGCAGAACCCCAAGGCCCACTAGTGTTTTCCAGAACCGAAACGCAGTCCTTCCCACCTGCCCCTGGAAGAAAGGTGCAAATGCCAGTCTGTCTTCAAATGAGTTTTTCAGTGAGTAGTACATGCACATGTCCAAACGCCGGCAGGCTCAAAGATGGTACAGTGAAGGCCCCCACCCCAAGCCTCCCAGTGAGTCTCCTAGGGCTGCCACAGCAAAGCCCCCAGAATTAAGCAACGGAAATGTGTTGGCTCATAGTTCTGGAGGTTAGAAGTCTGAGATCAGGGTGTGGGCAGGGCCAGTTCCTTCTGAGGCTGTGATGGAGAATCTGCCCCAGGCCCCTCCCCAACTTCTGGTGGTTTGATGATGGTTCTTAGTGTTCGTTGACTTACGGGAGTGTCACCCCCTCACCCTCATCTTCATGTGGTACTTTCAGTGTGTGTGTGTCCACATTTACCCATTCTGCAAGGACACCAGTCACACTGAATTAGGGCCTGCCCTGCCCCAATGTGACCACCTCTTAACGAATTACACTTGCAGTACCTCGTTTCCAGGTAAGGTCACACGCCATGGTACTTGAGTTTAGGACTTCTACATATGAGTTGGGGGGCGGGGAAGGGAGTGACCCAGTTCAACCTGTAACAACCTCCCAGAGGCAAAACCACCACAGGGTGTTCTTTCCAGCCAAGCTGGCACACATCATGCATCGACGTATGCTGTGTGCATTTAGCCCCAACAGAAGCATTTTCCACGTCGAAACAGACACAGAACCCAGGGCCTGGCACACGAGCTTTATTACTGAGCCCCACCCCAGCTGCTGTGTTCTCAGCAGCCTTGTGGTGTTCCAGAGTCTACAGATGGAGGTGCCATAAATTATTTAAGTGGTTCCCTTATTGGTGAATATTTTGGGCTTAATTTTCCCCATCAGGTGCTCCCATAAATAATGAGAAAAATGAATGTTTTAAGGACTTTTTCTTTCTCCCATGTACATGGGTGTAAAAACAGCCCATAGGGCCTGGGGCTGGGGCTCAGTGCCAGAGTGCTTACCTGGAACAGGTGAGGCCCTAGATTTGTTGGGTGCCCAGCACTGCAGATAAATAAATCAAAACAGTCTACAGCACTGCCAGGGTTCCCAGTTCACAAAGTGTTGGGAATTTAGCAGATTAAGTGCTTTGGCAGGCACCTCCTCACATCCGCTGGGTCCTGGAGAGGGTGCAGGTCCAGCCTGGGCCCTCTGAACACACTGGTAGGAGCTGGGCCTGCAGGTCCAGATGGACCCAGTTGGGTGACTTTCTCTCTCTGAGCCTCAGGTTCCGCACTCCTGTTCCCCTGGCAGCTGTGGCAAGATCATGAGCGGGTGTGAGAACATGCTGGTCCAGCGGAACAGGGATGGCACCGGAGAGGTCTGCATGTGGGGCAGGCACATCTTCATGGGCTACCTGGACAGGGAGGACGCCACTCTGGAGGCCATTGATGAGGATGGCTGGCTGCACTCTGGGGACCTGGGCCGTATGGACAACCAGGGGTTCCTGTATATCACCGGCCGCATCAAAGGTAGCACTGGTGCAGGGCTTTGGGCTCCCAGCTGGACGTGTTGGTGCAAAGGCTCCTCACCTCCCATGGAGGGCTGTGCAGGGACACCCTGGTGGGCATGACCCAGCCTCCTCCTCAGGCCCAGGAAACAGTCACCTGTCCATCATTTTGTACACCATGGTCTGCCTCTGGGAGGACCTGGGAGAAACAGGCCCTGGAACACCCGTTCCCTCTGCTGTGGCTTGAGGATGCTGATCCAGAGAGTTGTGAGGAGTAATTGCAAATGACAGGGACAGGATCCCCCAGGGTTTCCTATAGAAGGCCCTGTGGAAAGCGCTTCCGGGTTGACAGGACTCAGTCTCCACTGCCACCAATCAGCCACACCACCTGTAGCACAGCCATAGCGCATGGAAGAGTAGGTGTGGCCAAGCACCAACAGGCACTCCACGTCATTTTTTTTTTTTTTTTTTTGGTGCTGGGGATTGAACTCAGGGGCACTCGACCACTGAGCCACATCCCCAGCCCTATTTTGTGTTTTATGTAGAGACAGGGTCTCACTGAGTTGCTTAGTGCCTCGCCATTGCTGAGGCTGGCTTTGAACTCGCGATTCTCCTGTCTCAGCCTCCCTAAGTGCTGGGATTACAGGCTTGA